>JASFAX010002002.1:0-47852 GCA_030737875.1 Allium sativum | reverse complement strand
ATATAGGCTATTTTACATCTTCATGATGGTTGGAAGCTTAGATAAAGTAGAAAAAAGGCTAACGTTGACTTGAAATCATTCATTAATTATCTTATATTTTAAATAAGAAAGCATTATTACTTGATGTATTATATTTTAAATAAGAAATAAGTATTACTTTGTATGCATATTTACATAATACAATCGTCAAAACAATCATTTTGGAACATCAGAATCGACGTTTTGCAACATCGAATTAAACATTTCGGAACACTAAATTCTACCCTTCAGCACATCAAAATTAGTGTACCAGATCATATGCGCATAATGCTTTGGAATGCTAATACATGTGCCAAACGTAATGCGACAGCTAAAGTGTGAATTGTGATAACATAGTTCTAGCTTCCAATATATTTTCTATCAAACCATTTATTCAGTCAGCCTCCAGAAATCATCTCTTACTGTCAATGATTCACAGGTGCGTCCACATTTCAGTTGTGGTCAAAAAAAGTACATAGACACCCTCTACATCTAATTTTTTACCTTTACTTTCACATCTCTGCATCACAACAAATATTTTTCCATACCACCACACAGATTTGAAGCATCCTTCGTATTGTATTCGTCACAATACCTAGTGTACACGTATTAAATTAATTTTGGACAGACTGCAAGCTTTAGGATGCGACCCTCGAAGCTGAATATGGTGCCCACAATGTAATGGAATAAGGGGTACATTTAATTTTAGAGTAGAAACTAGAACGTTTTTATCGGGAACATGTACATTAGTTTGTTCCTTTAAACTTTACGTTTTCTTAATTGAATTTCTCTTTAACAACACGTCTTCTGGAGAAAAATTTCAAAACATGCAACATGATCCGAACCATGTAGAAAATCAAGTTCAAGTTTAGTGTACTGTATTTGTCATTATTTGTGTGCAGAGAGTGAAGGATGTTGTGTTGCAAAAGACCAAATAAATTACAATGTATATGCATAAAATGTGGTGAAGAGCAGTGTTTAAGCGCACAGGCTCGACTTGTGGATTCACCGGCATTTTCTTGATGAATAACGGAGAATCTAATTGTGATATCATAACTCAAAAATGTTCTCTGACTCTGTGTGTGCATGTGTGTTCCTTTTTTCCCTTCCCCTTTTCAATCCGATATTAGAATGGTGGTTTTTTGTTATGTGGCACTGGTTCGAATGTATGAAAAGCAATTCAAACTGGCAATTTAAGCTTCAAAAACACATGTGATTTAAACTGGCGAGATGAAAGTTTCCTCAAGTGAGAAAAATTAAAAACTAAGATCTTTCATCTTGTATTGTAAATATTTCAACTTAAATGTGTAAAGTAAAATTTTCGAATTACCAATTTAGGTGGAATAAAGTCTACAACTAAAAATTTTGTGTTTTTTCCTTGGCATACGGATGCACCCTGAAATAGATTAGCACTATCATGACTTGCGTTATTAAAGCTTTGCTTGTTGATTCTAATATAACAGTATATGGAATAGAGTACGGGTTTGGAGCTCTGGACTTCCCCACAAGCGGAGTGTTTGAAGTAGAACCAAAATGCTGTCCGGGGTTTTCCTTTAGATGTTCTGTTCTATTGGGTTATACAAATCTGCCTCCTATTGAGTTCAGAGAATTTATTGAAAATGTTCGCATGGAGTACCCAGGGGATACATATGATCTATTCTCAAAAAACTGCAACCACTTCACTGAGGATATGTCTTTGAGATTGACAGGAAATAAGATCCCTAAATGGGTTAATCGGCTCGCAAATATAAGTAAGAATATTCGAGCGCTTTTTTCTTTTACTTTGGGGTAGTTTTTATGTTTATTGCTAACATTTTTGTTAAATATTTCGTTAATAACCTTGTTGTATCTCTGAAAATGCACACTTTAGTCAAAAGTCCACATTTTAGTGCAAAATGGAAAATGACATTGGCCCCCGAATTCCACATTTGCACTAAAATGTGGACTTTTGCCTAAAAAACAAATTTAGCATACTTTTGACCAAAGAATTTGCTAAGTTTGTCATTTAAAAGAAAATGCTCTAAATTTAATTCATTGGCCTTGTATTAACTTTTGTTTATGTTATACCTTTCATTCATTAAGAAGTATATTTATGAAGAATTCATGAAGTACAACTTAATTTTTTTGTTATATATGCTATTTTTCCCACCATAGCATAATTTTTTGTTTCGGCAGTGAGCAGACTAATAGACCATCACGCATGATGTGTACCCATGGATTAGTTTATTTGCTTTCCAAAGTAAATGCTCCTCATATTTTATTTACACACCCATATAGTGATTTGTCACTTGTGCAGTTCACTTCCATGTTATTATAATTTTATTTTCTGGATGTTTTCTCAAAATTTCATTAATTGTTCAAATTAGAGGTTTGAGGATTATACCAGATTCCTCCGGACATGGTTGCAATTTGTGGAAGAGATTTACATTCAAATTGAATAATGAAAATTAGGTCTATAACTTCACTTAGATTTTGATTTTGTTGCCCTTTAGCTTCAGTGGTTATATATTGATGTGACATATATCATACTAGATAGCATAGTTTCGAATACCGAACAGTATTGGTGCAAGGTCAAAGGTTTCAATGGTTCAGGTAGTTAGACCGTGAGAAACACATTGATCGTTATTTTCTATTTTTCTGATTTAATGTAAAATTATTACACTTATTGTTACGATTTAACCAATTTTAATTAATATATTAGACTTCAAAATAATTATATTTGAGCATTTAATGACAAATATGAATTGGAATAAATTATAACAATTTTTTGGTGCAAAATTGTAAATTTTCTTATTATTTTTTTAAGATGAAAGATGTTCGGTTCACCGATGATTCATAAAATGTACACTAACAATGTATAATGTTGTCCAAAATTGTTAAGATAGTCCAATAATTTGGTGGTTAAGGTTATGAAATTATTTGTTAAACTGATTATTTGGATGGGAAAAAAAATGAAAAGAAGAAGAAGAGCAAAGCAGTATTTTTTTTCCACAAATTTGAAGAATTGGGTGGTTCAAAGAGATCGTTTTCGATGATTTTTTTTAGGATTCGTAGGTTAGACCGTGAGTTTATGCACATGCAAAGTCATTATGTTTTTAAGGTCCTAGCGTTTCGAGGTTGAAGGTTAATCGTGGTTGAGCTAATGTTGAGTCGAATCTTTAAGCACTGCTAGAAAGTCTGGAACTAGGACAGATATTGGATTCCAAGTTTTCCGGGGGCAGCTTGATACTTCTACTTGAGCAAAATAAACTAGAAGTAGAAAATAATATTAAATATGAAGTGATAAGTTTGTGTTAAATGTGATAATATTGAAATTTTATGATGTTGAAATATCGAACAGAAACGACGTGGATATCAGGAAAAAAGAAAAGAATGGGGAAAATAGAATAGTTTGACAACAAACTTTTGTCACAAGTAGGGGAAGGATACAAATATAGAAATATGTTTTTTACTTCATTTGTCTCTGCTTTTTATTGCTTCTAAATCTCATTGTTTTTTCTTGGTTATTTTGTTTAATTTTATCATGATTTCATTTTGATATGCCATATGACAAGCAGCTTCTTGAATATGAATATACCACCAATTTCGGATCTTTTCTGAATATGGGCTGCATTATTATAGCTGATAATGTTTCATAAGTAGGACCTTCAACAATTGACATATCTATATTAGTTGTAAACACATGTGAAGCAAACAAATGAAAAATAAAGACTTGGTCTTGTTATTATGTATAAAAGAGATCTATGAAATATGTTAATTGTTCTGTTATATGGACAGGTGCAGTTTGTTGTCATGGCAGACTACCTAGATCCGTCAGAATAGAAGCTGTTAAGTGAAACCTGCTTACCATGGATTACCTTGTTTGGTCAGTATATCCTTACTGATAATAGAATCAATATTATTCTTTTGAACATTTATAGTGTTAAAAAAAGACTGAAATGTAATGATTTTCCAAGCTTTTACTGATGTATAATTCTCTATGCAGATCTGTGCAGATGTTAGGAATAGCCATGGCTCATTTGTTGTTCTTTCACCTTTAGATCAGACTGAAAGACATGTCGTGACTGAGCATTCTTTTTATATTGTGATGCAAAAGCTAATAGAATGGATTTTTCATTTTATAGTACATTGCAAACCATTGGTTTGATACTGTTATTCATGGGATTGCCTATTAGTATTTTGGAGCGCACGTACCCTCTTTGCGCGCATATACACACATATATAATAAACTCTACTTGCACACAAAATTGGACATTAAATCTCAACCACTAGGTTCTTCTATGAATTGCACTTTCCACAAAGTGACAAACAAATCTAACGGTCAAGAATTTGTGTCTCTAGCTTTATGTTTAATTTTGTGTTCCTATATATATAGGAGGGATCGACGGCACCCCGGTTTTGCAGCACCCCTTTTGCACCCTTATCCGTTTGTGAGATACAACAATATAAATCCAACGAGAATTAGTAGATGTTCAATCCACACATATATAATGATCTATACAAAATTTGAGCTCATTCCGACATTCGTACCATTTTCAAAATCATAGCTCAATTATTCACCGTTTAGACATTATTCAAACTGTTAAATTTAAGCATCAAATATATTATAATATGAATGTCGGAACAAAGTCAAATTTTGGATAGATGCTGATATATATGTGGATTCAACATCTACAAATTTTCGTTGGATTTGGATCGTCGTAACTCACGGACGGGTATGGGGTGCAACATGAGTGCTGCAAACAGGGGTGCCCTCGATCGCCCCTCAGGTTCAACGGCATCCCTGTTTGTGAGCACCTCAAATGCACCTTCCTTATCGTCACTGCCACATATTTATATTAGATTGTGTAAGTGGGAAGAGAGAGAAGCAGTGGAGGGAGAAAGAAACGAAATATGTGGTAGAAATCAGAGGACGTTTTGAGATGGTGCACTGTTTTAGGTGTCATTGAATGCTCGTGTATGTTTGTGCGTGTGTGTGTGTATGTGTGTGTGTGTATATATATATATATATATATATATATATATATATATATATATATATATATATATATATATATATATATATATATATATATATATATATAGGGGTGTTCCGCTACACTTCTTATATTGCACGTGAAACCCCCTCCCCTCTCCGGAATCTCAGCCATAGATTCCTCCACTCATTCCCTCTCTTTCTATTTTAGTATTCTAATAAGAGAGTAGGGGTGAGCGTTTGGTTGGTTTGATTTATCCGATGATGAAATTTGTTAAACCAAACTAAAACCAATAAAAATGAAAACCAAACCAAAAGAACCAAATTAAGTTTGGTTGGTTCGGTTGGTTATCCGATTAAACCGAACTAAAAATGTTTTACACCTTTTTGTTTGAAATATTCACTATAATTTAAAATAAATTATAAATACATGATTAGATTATTATTATTTATGATTTTTATGCTTTCTGATATTAATTTTGACACATAGGTGATGATTAAAATTTACTTCAATAACTAAACTAACCTAAAATATTTATTATAATATTGATAATTTTGAAAATATAGTGTTGGCTAGCTTTTTGTCCAAGCCACCAAGGTTCACTCACAAGAAGAAAGTATGAAACTGCGTTCCTTAAGTTCATGAAGGATCGGATCGCACCAGAGGATCGCCCCTCATCGGGTCGCCCCCCATCGGATCGCCCCCCATCGGATCGCCCCCCATCGGATCGCCCCCATTGCATCAGCGATCCGGCTACTTCTACACGACTCGATCCGTACATACACTACTACCCAGCACAGACCGATCCGATCCCCTGATGCACAGCGAAGCCTCTGACCTGTTCAAGCACGAGCTAGTCTTCGGCGATCCGAGATGCACGGATCCAGCGACACGTGTCCCCAACTGTCACTTTGACTGGTTCTCCCCCTTTGCTCGATCCGATATTTAAGGGGATCGCGACACCTGTCCACAACGACTAATTTGACTAATTCTTCATCAGGCTGCGATACGATCCGATATTCTCGGGATTTGTGCCACGTGTGACCGCGATCCGCCTGACAAAATCCGCTATAAATAGCCCAGAGCTTGGCATTTTTCAGGATCTTTTGGCAGTATTGAGCACTGATTCCGCCATTACTGTCATACCACTATTTCTTATCAGTTTTATTACGAGATTACTGAGAGAAATCACAATTGTAAGAGTGAGTTTGAGAAAGATCATTGATTGTACTAGCATTCAAAGTATAATCGATAACATATAAAGTGGACGTAGGCTCGTTAACGCCGAACCACTATAAATTCTGTGTGTTTTCTGCTTTTTCTTCATTCCCCAGTTATAATTCTTTAAGAATCAGAGCAATTTGGGTGTTAGGTCCAAATTTTGATCTAACATATAGTAAAAGTTTGGTTAATTTGGTTAAATCAATAACCGAACTTAATATTTTTTCGGACCGATTACAAACCGATTTAATTTCAAAACCGAACCAAACCGACTAAAATAAACTGGTTTGGTTGGTTTATTTGGTTTAACCGAATAATGCTCACCCTTATAAGAGAGAATGAATGGGAGAACGGACGACTGATATTCAGAGCGGAGTTCACGTGCAATACAAGAGATGTAGCAGAACCCTCATATATATATATATATATATATATATATATATATATATATATATATATATCAGTTTGGTTACTTTTCTAATCTTTTTTATTTCCATTGCAAGTTTTGATTTAAATAATAATTAGCGTGTAATGTTGCACACGGACTAATGCCTTTGCCTTTTTTCTGTTCTCTCGTAACTAATCAATGCCTTTGCCTTTCTTTTGTCGTCCAGCTCCTGTTAAGCCTATTAACTGTTGAATAGGATTCAAACAAAAACTTATTATAAATTACACCATTTGAAGTTGCATTGTAAGCAACAAAATAAATTTGTCACGTATAAGAAACGACAAATTAAACTCAAAACTAAAATAGCAATAACTATTGAAGTTTAACTACAAAAGAGAATTCATCTCAGTGTAAATTTAAATTAAGTGAATGTGTAATCATAATTTTATTTTATTCTGTCAGAAGTCACACATAACAGGAATAGACTGCAAATTTTAATAATGCTGTATTTTAAAAAATATGGAAAATTGTTGGTGAGAAGTGTTCTCTAAATTTTAATAAGCTTTGCCTAAATCTTATTGGTTACCATAAAGTAATGTATAATTCAACAAACAATTGTTTTAAATATTCAGTTGTTCGTTATATTCATTCGTAATTCATACATCCTTACCAACGCCATCCTCTAACAAATAAACAGAGATGAGTGCAAACTATTATATATATATATATATATATATATATATATATATATATATATATGCTTCATATAACCATTGCGTATTTGTTATTTTTATTATGAAATAAAATTGTTATATTCAAATTTACTTGTAAAATCAAAAGGGCAATGGTTTGAAAATTAATATGCCAAGTTCCAAGTTATAAGCCTTTAGAATAGAGAACCGATAACATATATGAAAATTTCAAAAATGTGTAAAGATATAAAATGTTGAGCATCTCCAACGCTTAAGGGTGTAAATTTTACAAAACATACACTTATAAAAGTATAATCAAAGATTTCTCTAATGGTTAATTATAGAAGCAAACGCATGGTGGCTACGCCTATATCAGACACAAAATCCGATTTTCCTTCGTTTCTCACATAAACTCTCGTTTTTTTAATCTTCCTGTTTTTTCACAAAGACATTGAAATGCGGTCACGACCCGTCTAAGTTGATAGTAGATCATTCGTAACACGACTGATGACAATGTTGACCCAATTCATAATATTTTTTATCTTAACATGACTACAAATGACCTACGAATAACCACTAAGACTAAAATTAATCGAAGCTAGACATTTTTTGTAACTTCATACATTTCGGATGAATTTTTTTTTTTTTTTTTTTTGTCTAGTATTAACTTATCTACAACAGAATGTCGTGGACTTGTTTGGATTTGAAGGTAATCATGAAGAGAAAATCGCTAGAAACAAATAATTTTTTTGCTTATAACAGGCATCAAGCCTAAATTTATGCATAAGTGATGCCTATAAACTTCTTTATATGCTTAGATAGTACAGTAAGTCTTGTTTGGGCATAATATAAGTGGATTAAGAAAAAATTTAGACGGTAAAGCTAGCGTAGTGCTTAGATGGAGTTTAGACGGGAACCTAGAAGGATTTTATAACACCGCCTACGAGTATTGCACGAGCTACCCTTGACTATATCACATGACTTATCTCACTGCTAGCAAGCCACATTCATAGTTTTCATTCGTAATCATTAAATTAACATGTTTGTTATATACTATGTATGTTACTGATTTAATTAGTTTATTGTTAACGTTAAATAATTATTTATTTATGTTGACAACATTGTTATGCGCAGTAGTTAACATAAGTGTATTACTGTGTATTTTATCATATTACCTAACCTAGATAGGGATAGACTACATGCATCAAACTTTTGGTGAACTTCTACTGTTCTACAGTTACTTACATTTGTGCATGTCAACCGTTGAATAATAAGGACACTTGGCGAGAGATGGTGACCTACCACTCACATATTTCAGTTTTCTAATTTTGAGTTAGAATTGACATCTCTAGATTTTATATGCTGACTAGTATAGAGATTGGTCGACTAGACCATATTGTCGGTACCATTTGATAGCTCATGCTCGGTTGAGGAGTTTGAGTCATATTCGGCTTACTTACCCACTTCAGTCGATGATGATGATAGTGGAGGTTATGTCCCGTTGACATGTCTACATAAATATATGATACAATATAGAGATGTTGAGGAGATGCATACTCCTGTAATTTGTGTCTTTTTGTTATGCCAGTTTGGTTATACATTTTTCTCAAACAATAAGGGAAGGATTACACTTGGACGTTTGGATGGATTTGTAAAGGTTGATAAACTTCACATATGGTACTATCATACTTAGTGTTGGATACATGCGCTACAATAGTCCGGACTAGGGCTGTCAATTTCCTATACGACCCAAAACCCGATTCGAAACCCACACGAAAATTAGCAGGTTAACCCGACCCGTTTAGTTGGCGGGTCATTTTCGGGTCAACCCGAATTCGAATCGTTTATAAACGGGTGGGTTTAGGATTGATCCGCTAACCCGATTTTGACCTGCCAAACCCGATTATATGCTGTATCACTTCCATACTATAATCTTTTATGTATGATGTTAGTATTAGTCTTTTATGTATGATGTTAGTGTTAGTCTTTTATGTATACAGTAATCAGTATGCTCATATATTCTTGTGTAAGATGTTATATTTTACTAATTTATTCTTGTATATTGTTAGCTATATTTTACTTATAACAAGTGTATCCCTTCCATACTGTTTGTCTTTTATGTATGCAGTATGTTCATATATTTTTATATATGGAGAATGATTTTTTGGATATGATGATTTCATGTTTTATACATGTGTTGCTTGTTGGTGATTTTGTAACTTGTTGCCTGTTGGTGATTTTGTAACTTGCTGCATGTTGATGATTATATAACAGTGATGCATGTTAGTGATTTGGGTCATTTGATGATTATATTAATGGGCAATATTTTCCAATGGGTCAAACGGGTAAACCCGATCTGACATGACCCATTTAGTGAAACGAGTTACACAGGTCGGGTCAACCCGTTTAAAAACGGGTCGGGTTGGTTGGGGAAAAATGACTCATTTAATAAATAGGTTGACCTGACCCATTTATAAATCAACCTGAACCAGACTTGACCCGACCCATTTATAAATCAACCCAAACCTGACTTGACCCGAACCCAATGACATGATAGCCCATTCAATGATAAGAGAATGGAAGGATCTAGAGACTCTTGCTGATATGAACGCTTGCACAAGGATAATTAATGGAGCCATGGTTAACAAAGTAGCACTTCTATGTAATCTTATTATTCAACAACTCTAATAGGTAAAATATTGAAAGCCCAAGAAAACGATAAGGAATTAGAGGAGTTATTTATGAAGATGAAGGATAAGGAACCTACAGACTGGAACATTGGTAAAGAGGGAGGTTATAGATTCAAAAATCGACTTTGTGTTCCAAATCAATTTGAATTGAAAAATTAAATTCCTATTGAAGCACAACGCTCAAGGCTTACGGTGCATCTAGGAAGCACAAAAATGTCTAAGGTTCTTAAATGTTAGTTTTGGTGGAATGGAATGAAGAAAAATGTCGCTGATATTTTTGCAAAATGTTCCACATGCCAACAAATTAAAGCTTAGCAACAACGATTGATAGGATTTTTGCAACCACTTCCTATTGCCGAATGGAAATGGGAGCATATAGCAATGGATTTTATAACTGAATTGCCAATGACAAAACAAGGCCATGGCGCAATATGGTTAGTGGTGGATTGCAAGACAAAATCAGCACATTTCATACCTTACAACATGACCTACTCAATGGAGAAATTGAGTAGACTCTATTTTAAAGAAATTATTCAACTACATGGTATACCAATTACCATCATTTCAGATAGAGACTCACGATTCACTTCATGATTTTGGAGACGTCTTCAAAAAGCACTAGGTGCATCACTAAATCTGAGTGTACCCTTTCATCCTCAAACAGATGGACAAACTGAAAGGGTGAACCAAATCATAGAAGATATGTTAAGGTCTTGTATAATGGAATTCGAAATCACATGAGAAACTCATATACATTAATCGAATTTGCATATAACAATAGTTATCATGCAAGTATTGGTATAGCTCCATATGAAGCTTTGTATGGAAGGCCTTGTCGTTCGCTAGTATGTTGGGAAGAAGCTTGAGATCATGAGCTTCTTGGTCCAGACCTAGTAAAGGAAACAACATTGAAGATTTCTATTATAAGGGAAAGACTGCGAGTAGCACAATGTACGCAAAAGAGTTATGCAGATCATAGAAGAAAGGATTTGGAATTCGAAGTAGGAGATCAAGTCCTTCTTAAGGTTTCTCCAATACGAGACCGAGATTTATCGGGCCCTTTCGTATTACCAAGAAAATTGGAAAATTTGCATACCAACTAGACCTACCAGAGAAATTATCAGATATTCATAATTAATTTCACATATCAATGCAACAAAAGTATATTTCTAATCCATGTCATGTGATTTATTTAAGCGGTATTGAAGTTATAAAGGAAACCAAGTACATTGAAACCCTGTTCAAATTCTTGACAGAAAAGTTAAGAAACTAAGAACGAAAGAAGTTCCCTTAGTGAAAGTTCAATGAAACCATAACAAAGTAGACGAAGCATCATAGGAGATTAACTCAGAAATCCTTAGAGATTATCCAGAATAGTTTGAAACTTATATTTCGAGGACGAATTTTTTTTCTAAGAGTGAAAAAGTGTAACAGCCTAACTCAAAAATCGAGTATGAAAAAGTTTCTAGAAATTTTGAATATACCAGTTCCATCTGATTCAAACATTTAAGTATAATGAATACATATATATATGTAAAAATATATATAACCCCTAGCTTATAACTAAAACAAATGGTATATGTATATATATATTAGAAATAAGATAGGTGGCATGAAATGATAAAGACACGTGTCATCAAGTGAACCATACACATGTCTCTAGATTAAAAGATAAAAAGACACATGACCCTATTAGATGTCCATGTGTAAAAACATCCTAAGACACCTAAGGGGGGAATGTGTTTACTTTTTAATGCTTGCATAAAGATAAGGTGGAAAAGTGTCCAAAACCAAATTACTAAATTGTCCTTAAAAATACTATAAAAAAGGTGGAAATGTTCATTTGTTTTCATACATTCACAAAACAAAAACAAGGTAAGATAAAGAGGAGAAGCTTAGAAGAAGCCAAGAGAATAAAACAAAAGTTCAAGCTACAATTCTAAGGTGAGAAAAACTATTTGAGTACATGTACTCATTTCATACTTTGAAGAAAAGATGTGAATATTAAGACTCAAACCTATGAAAATGACGTTCGGTAATTTGACCATAACTTCCTCAGTTCTTAATGAATTTATATTTCTTTAATGTTATATAAAGATAACTCAAGCCCCTACACTTTCAATTTGGCCACGTTTTCTAATTCTATTGCTTATGTGCCTGAAAACTGGATGCAAAGTCGGATAAAAATCTGCCCAAAATGGACATGTTGAAAATGCCTCATATTGTTGAATTTTATATATTAAATTGATAAATGAATTTAAGGTTTCTTGCATGGTAATTAATTTGACTAAGAAAGCTTCTTACTGTAAAAAATTTGGAGTCAAAAAACTATATTTATCATAGAGAAATAAAATCAAACATTTTGCCGAAAAAACTGATCAAAATCTGAATTTCTGAAATTTGAAACACTTCTGGAATTTGTGACGCTTTTTAAATGTTCTTAACACTGAAGTGAACTCAAACCAGAGCTTTCCGTAGCATTTCTAAAATTCTAACTTTTCTTTGCATTACTTATAAAGCAATCTGATAAGCCCAAAACTTTTCAATACGCACCAGAAACGCTGCAATAGCTATTTCGAGTTTAAATCCATTATAAACTACCATGGATCTTTTCATAACGCTTTATAAATGCTGCAGTTTTTATCTGAACACTCTTATTGAAGCTTTTTATAGCACTTTTTGAAACACTATCTTTTTCTTTTCTTTTGGACTTTAAAATCTCTATGAAGTGATTATAAATGTAACCTTTAACTTCAATAGTTTTGAGGTCTATCTTAACATAAATTGGAATATGTCTAAGGTGGTTTCGGGTTTGTCTTAAATACTTAAAAGTATGAATTTGAAAAAGGTAATTTAAGAATACTTTTGGGAAACATTTTCTTAATTATATTTCTTCAGGGGTGTGGTATAAGACAATAGATCTTGGGTAGTGCACTGTTACTTTATGTTGGTATTGAGCCTAGTAGAGTGCATTCCTACTTAGTGACGAGATGCCAACCGCAATAGGATAACATGTCCTAAAATCTAAACTAAATCGAGGGCGTGGTTTAGATTCATAAACATGTAATTTGAAAAAAACATAGGTTTTGATTGAATGAAGTTTATTATGAACTTGTTTAAATTAATATCTCGAAGTCTTCCTTGTTTTAAACTTTGGAATGATGCAACCTCTGAAGAAGAGAATCATATTGAAACCATAATATAACCCATTAAGATATGACTTAAAAAATATAACTTAATCGGTATGTGTTGCTCATGATGCTGCACTTAAAACATTTCAGTTTTAGACGGTTAGTTG
Source organism: Allium sativum (assembly GCA_030737875.1). Taxonomy (NCBI): domain Eukaryota; kingdom Viridiplantae; phylum Streptophyta; class Magnoliopsida; order Asparagales; family Amaryllidaceae; genus Allium; species Allium sativum. The sequence continues at coordinate 34,569 of JASFAX010002002.1, read as the reverse complement.
GCTGCTTTGAAGTGAAGACTTTTAATATGAATATTATCTCTTTATGTACTCATATGTATAATTATTTGAGGATTAAAATCTTGCATCTTTATAACCATGTTATATGATGGGATGATTGTATAATAGTTCTTCCGTTTAAAATCATGTACTACGAATGATTTTATATTCCGATACACTTTTGTTAAGTTGTGATATTGTTCTATTAGAACCATGACTTATATGTAGCATCACCACTTTTGGATAAGTGTACTAAAGCGGAGGTGTTACACGAGTTGAAAAACTTGTCCTTCATGTCTCAAAGGAAACTCAGGAATATATGGTTCAAGTTGTACTCCAATGGGTCTTCCTGCTGATGTTCTTCGCCTGTTCTCAGCCTCTCAATTTGGTTTGACCATGTCCCCAACACTCGGTTCGGCGTAGCCAAGATGGACTGGATCGACATGGCCGAGCCAAGCTCCAAAAATTCCTAGAATATAAACCCCACCCCTTTTAAATCTGTGTTGGCTCTCTCTTGACCAACATTTCCAGAGCCTTAATTCGGAACACCACGAGTTGAGGTTTCGTGGTGTTGTTCTTCATTCCGGGGCAGTTGCCCCCACCAGGCCTGGGTCGGTATTCGTGCTAGGCCGAACCGGGGCTTCAACGCTCCAAGCTGTCCTATTCCTTCTATCTGAATCACTATTGCTACATCCAAGCTGTAACCCTGGTAACTCCTGCTCCAGCGATCACTCCTTGTCTAGTGGTTCTCCTGATCCATTATGCCTTGAAAGCAAGGTGTTCAACATCTCGTCTTATTTGCGCAGAAGCTCATCCAACGGTTCTGGGTAAATTGATTAGACCGATTGCTAGTTGATGAAGACTCATAACTCCTACCATTTCTAGTGCCTGCATTTGTAGCACCTTCCGCTCGTGAGGATGCTCCGTCTTTCCTATTTGCTTTATCCATCTTTAAATCCTTAAGCAAGCAATCCAAAATCCTTAAACAATTCAAAATCTGAACTCTTCATTTCTCAATGAAAGCACCAAAGTGTTGATGTCAAAAATGGTTCCTTTGACAATTAACCCCCAAATATCACAATTCTAAGAGAATTCAATCACAAAATGCAAATAAAATAAGAGAATACACGAGAATTTTTATAGTGGTTTGACAATTGGGCCTTCGTCCACTTTATAATATATTGTTTTTACTGTTTGATTACAGCATAGTTGATTAAATGAAAGAAAAGTATAGGTAAGAAGTGTATTTCTCTCCCAAACGATGATCTTTCTCGGTTTGGCAGTTTCTAGCTATTGATCTCTTGTTCTGTCCGAAACATCAGTTTTTAAAGTGAGTGGTACATCCCAGGTCGATATGCCACGTGGAGGCCGATTCGACCCTCCAGGAGATCGTGGAACCAATCCTCAAGTCATGGGAGATATCCTCTTTGGTAAGCCTTGGACACGTGTAGTCCGATCTGAGAAAGTAGGAGATAGTTAGCCAAGTAGATCGCCAATAAAATTGGTTAGAAGCTCTCTTCAGGGTCCAGGTTGGTATTGCCCAGATCGGTGTACCAATCCAAAATAGCCGACCCAGAGATGCTATAACGAAAGGGATAATCACGCCTTTGAACCAATCTGTCCGACTTGGGTTCCTTCGATCTGGGAACGCTGGTCTGAAACTACACGTTGGACTCTCCTTGCTATGCTAGCTACAACAATCCGAGCTTATAAATTTGAACACTCCCATCAGAAGCGTGGTATTGTAAATATAAGATGAAGTATCTGTGCTGACTCGAGGTTGTTCAATCTGAAGTAACGTGATGAACTCTCCATGCCAATCCGTCTCCACTGATCCGAGACATCTTTGATCTGAAGTTGTACAGAGATGAGACAGGTCAACCGAGCCGAAGTCCATGCTTTCCTTTCTCATGTCTTAGAACGATTCCATACTTAATCCAAGCATGTTTGGGCTCTTGAGCCCATGTTCCAATCTTCAACGCTTCAACATCTAGAAATCCATGGTGTGGCTGCCTTTCCAAAAGGCAGATCAATAGGTACCTATACCCTACTTAGGGGTTTTGTAGGCTAGACCCCATCTTAGCCTCCTCTATAATGCCTCTTCGACTTTTCCAAGATATTTTCAACTAGTTGCAACTATAAATACCAACTGCATTAAAGAGAAATGATTCTTTTGTTGTTTCTTTACTTTGTTTTGTACACTTCAAATTCACAACGATCTGATTACTTATAATTATGAAAATAGTAAATAAGCATACAAAACCTTCAAATTTGATACAGGCACAACAAAACTGAAGCAGTATAAACTCTCGTGTTCTTATTTACTGTTATCATCATCATTTCCATTTATTTTATTATTTTAGTTAATCGTTGAACTTTTTAAGTGTTGTTCCAACTTTTTATGCTAACACCACTTTAAAATATGAGAAACCAGATTTCACATGGATAATCAATAAGAAATTGAACTCATGTTCACTGTTGTGTTTCAGTAAAGTTCATTTATTTAAATTGTTTAAATTATAATGATGTCCAAGTCTACGCCTGTGTGTAAGAACCCGTATAATACATCTGTTATATGGGCTTGCATCTGATTCTCTCTATATTATTATTTACATGTAACTGGGCTTAACCCGTTGGTCTGCTATATGCTATAAATAGCAACCGAATGCTCCTGTACAAGATATTTACAATAATATAATTCTGATTACAGCATTTATTTTATCTTCACGATATTTTCTTACTCAAATCTCTATACTATCAGAGCTCTTGCTTGATAGCATATAAGATCCTCGTCCAAATTTGTTTCTGATCAGTATATCTTCATTCGTGACATCAGTTGAAAAATTCAAATCAGATTTCTTTTGTTGAGATAGTTGCTCCCATCAGATTCTGTCTTCATCATTTGGGAGTCAAATAGACTGCATCAAGATTCTGAGTACCCTGCCATTAACTTCTTTCAAAGTTTGGCTGCAACATCGAATCTCAAGACAATCTATCCTTGGAAATCAAGAAAGCCAGTTCAAGAATCAAAAATTTCTTTCAAAACCAGCATAAAGATAGAGACATCCAAGTTTTTGCAAACTGGTTGCATTCTATCTAGGTATACATCATTTTGTAAAAGAAATCTTCAATTACCTGAAGGCTCAGTCAATTTCCAGTTCCTTTTCTAAAGTTTCTCTTCATCTATTGAGTTTTCTTGTGTCATGGATGGAGAACCAATCAACAACACGTCAGGTTGATTCCTCACATCCCATTTTTCCTGGCCAACCATCTATTCCTCAATCAATTGATTCTGGATCCAATGTCTACAATTAGATTAAAACAGTAATTAGTCTGCAAAGTCAATTGATTACTATCAATCTTGAAGATGATAACTATCTTCTTTAGAGAATGAAAGTTGAAACTGCCGTTGAGGGGTATGGCCTTGAAGGCTACATTCTTGGAACAATATCCATACCTCCAAAATTCATCATTGATAATGCAAATAACATTGTTAGCAATGTTGAATATACCAAATATTTTAGACAAGACAGACTCATATGTGCTTGGCTACTTTCATCCATCAGTTCAAATCTTCTCCTACAAGTTATAGGGTGTAAATCTGTAATGAAATTTGGTAACTACAGAAAGGGTTTTTAGCACCTAATCAGCAGCCAAAGCTATGCACTATAAGAGAGAATTACAAAATATAAGAAAGGGAGAAGATGAACCAATGAAAGACTATCTTGCAAAGACAAAGAAACAATACAATTTACTTGAGTCTGTTGGTCGTAAAGTCAGTGAAGATGAACAAGTTTTGACTATTCTAAATGGATTAGGCAATGATTATGAAGCAGTTGTTGCAATTTTAACTACAAAGAAGATAACTCCTGATACGCAATATGTTCACTGAACATTGTTATCTCATGAGTTAAGAATTTATCACAACAAATCCCTCAACAGTGATATGTCAATCAATTATGCAGCAAATAATAAAAACAAGAATCCAAGAGGTGATCAAAATAGTCAGAGAGGAGGTTTTTCTGGCAGGTCCAGAGGAAGAGGAAGCTGGAGTAGCAACAACTCAAGACCCAAATGTCAGATTTGTGAAAAACTTGGCCACACAGCAGCCAAGTGTTATTTCAGGTTTACACAAGGCTACATGCCTGGATAAAATTCTGGAAATTCAAGAAACAATGGAAGTGCAAATTTTACACAAACCAGAAATTTATCTGAACAAAATGATGGTACTAAAAGTTGTCAACTTATTGAAGCTACAAGACCTGAAGATATTTCAGATGATGCATGGTATCCTGACACTAGAGCTACAAATCATGTCACTAATAATTTGGAAATGCACATGTCAAAGGGAAAAGACAATTATATCTGAATAATCTGTTGAGAGTTCCAAAAATTAGGAAAAATCTCATCAGTGTATCACAATTTCCAAGTGATAATGGTGTATTCTTTGAGTTCTATCCTAAGTATTGTCTAGTTAAAGACATACTAACCAAATAAACTTTATTACAGGGTGAACCAGAAAAGGGACTATATAGGTTTAGTTCTGAAATATGCAAGAAATCTGCTAGTGTTGACAATAACTTGTAATGTTACTGAAATTGTTACTAATGCTAAGAACAAGAATATATTTGATGTATAGCATAACAGGTTAGGTCATCCCTATGAAAAAACTGTTAAGAAAGTATTACTTGATAATAAAATTCCCTTTGACACATGTACATCTCCTTATGTGTGCACTTATTGCCATTTTGGTAAAAGCCATAGATTACCATTTGCTAATTCTGAAATTGAATATAAAAAGCCTTGGCTATGATTGCTTCAGATTTATGAGGTCCTGCACCCATAAATTCTGATTACGGCTACAATTATTATATTTATTTTGTTGACTCCTATTCTAGATATACTTGGATATATTTTCTGAAGTTCAAATCAGATGTGTATAATGTTGTCGTTAATTTTATAAATATGGTAGAAAAACAAACTAACTGTCAGTTTTAAAAATTTTCAAACTGATGGAGGAAGTGAATATAAAACTTTGAGTGATTATTTTCACAAAAAAGGGATTATACACAGAACTACATGCCCATACACTTCTGAGCAAAATGGATTAGTTGAAAGAAAACACAGACATATTGTTGAGTCTGGCTTGACATTGCTTGCTCAAGCAGCAATGCCCTTAAAATTCTGGCCTGATGCAATTAATACTGTAGTTTATCTAATTAATAGATTACCAACAAAAGTATTAATTGGAAAATGTCCTTTAGAAAAATTATTTGGATTTAAACCAAACTACAAAATGCTTAAAACATTTGGATGTTTGTGTTTCCCTTGCAGTAGACCTTACAATCAGAATAAATTGAATTTTAGATCCAAGTCATGTACTTTTGTTGGTTATGGAATAAATCAAAAGGGATACAAATGTCTTGATGAGAATGGTAAAGTTATTGTCAGTAGAAATGTAGTGTTTAATGAGCAGGTGTTTCCATTTAGAGAACACAACATTAAAACTACAAACAAAATATACAATAAAAAGGAATCAATACCAGACATACCCTTGTATACTGAGTTCTCAAGTGATGTGGAGACTTAAAGGACCAGTGGTTCTTCAGAATCTTAACACACATTACCAGCTGATCACACATCCAGTCACTCAACTCAGTCTCCAAGCAACACTGCAAAGGATACAAATCAAACTGCAGAAGAAAACTTAGGAGATAATGTCAATGGTAGTGCAGAAAATAAAGAGAATGATCCACAAACTAATCCGGTTGCAACTGGGAATCCTATGATCAAAAGGTCTAAAAGTGGTATTTATAAGTCCAAAATATATGCAGTTATTTCAACGGATGATGAGCCTGAAAATTTTAGTCAAGCTATCAGCAATGAAAAGTGGAAATTGGCAATTGATGAAGAGTTCAATGCCCTAGTTAATAACAAGACATGGGAGCTTGTCCATCCACCAAAGAATAAAAACATAATCAATTGCAGGTGGACTTAGAGACTAAAGAAAAATTTTGATGGCAGCATAAATAAACATAAAGCAAGGCTTGTAGCCAAAGGATATACTCAAGAATATGGGTTTGATTTTTCTAAAACTTTCTCTCCTGTGGTTAAGCCCACAACTGTTAGACTTATCTTGACTATTGCTGTTCATAAAAATTGGCATATAAAGCAGCTCGATGTTAACAATGCCTTTTTGAATGGCAAACTACAAGAAGAAATTTATATGCAGCAGCCACCAGGTTACATACAAGACAAAAATCTTGTATGCAAGCTCAAAAAGGCAATGTATGGGCTCAAACATGCCCCTAGAGTCTGGTTTGATAAACTGAAAGAAACACTCATTAAAAAAGGCTTTCAGTTTACCACATCAGATAATTCATTATTTGTTAACATCACTGCTAATTCATCTATATATGTACTTATATATGTTGATGATTTGATAATTACATGCAATGATGAGAAACAAATCAGTGATTTAACTATGTTTCTCAATCAACAGTTCTCATTGAAAGATCTAGGTGACCTCAAATATTTTCTGGGTATAGAAGTAACTAGATCTAACATTCAAAGCATGGTTTTAAGTCAGAGAGAATACATTGCTGATTTACTGGAAAGAGCTAATATGACAAATGCCAATTCCCAACCTACTCCAATGATAAGCAGTCAAAGATACTCAAAACACAGGGGGAACCAATACTAAATACTAAACAATATAGGAGCATAATTGGAGCTCTCCAATATGCTACTATAATAAGACCTGATTTGTCATTTAGTGTTAACAAACTATCTCAATTTATGTAGAATCCATTGGACACTCACTGGAAAGGCATTAAAAGAGTGCTAAGATATCTAAAGGGGACAATAGACTTTGGACTACACATTGACAAAAATACAAAGCTAGACATTATGGGAAATAATGATGCTGACTGGGAAGGTGGTGTTGATGATAGAAGATCAGTTACTGGTTATTGCATCTACTATGGAAATAATCTAATTTCGTGGAGCTCTAAGAAACAAGCTACAATTTCAAAGTCAAGCAGTGAAGCTAAATATAGAAGCGTGGCTAGTGCTACTGCAGAAATCATGTGGTTACAATCATTACTTAAGGAGTTGCAAATCAAAACAGACAAAGCTACACTGTGGTGTGATAATCAAAGCACTGTATATATGTCCCAAAATCCTATTTTACATTCTCGAACAAAGCATACAGAGATAGACATATACTTTGTTCGAGAGCAGACCACAAAGGAGCAATTACAAGTGTGTCATGTTCCAGCATATTATCAAAAAGCAGATATACTTACAAAGGCATTGTCAAGCAATAATTTTACAAGGCTCAGATATGAACTAAAGATAAGAGAAATTCATACCAGAGAGAGCTCAAGCGAGAAGAATGTTTCATCTAACTCACTTAAGCTCTGCTTACCATCAAAAATCGAAACTTTAGCTCCATCCTTGACGAACAGCCACAAGGATCAATCCTGCTCTAGTGTACCTTCTTTGAAGCTCAAAGATCAATCCTGCTCTCGTGTACCTTCTCTGAAGCTCAAAATGGTCGAATCTGAATAACCCTGATGAATCGCCATGGGATTAGAGGTGGAGCCGTGCCGAATTTGATGTATTCTTGCTGAATCACCATGAGTTTAGGGTTTGAGCTGCCATCGTCATGTTTTATTGTAAACCCTCATTTGGATTGTCGGGGGGTGTAAGAACCCGTATAATACATCTGTTATATGGGCTTGCACCCGATTCTCTCTATATTATTATTTACATGTAACTGAGCTTAACCCGTTGGTCTGCTATATGCTATAAATAGCAATCGAATGCTCCTGTACAAGATAATTTCAATAATACAATTCTGATTACAACATTTATTCTATCTCCACAATATTTTCTTACTCAAATCTCTATATTGATTAATTCAAATCTTCAATACTGTGAGTCACATAACTATAACTCTTTGTTTCTGATTGAAAATGATTTTTTTAAAATAATCCTGTGAGTCACACAACTGTAACTCTTTGTTTTTGATTGAAACTAATTTGTTAGAATAATTTATAGAAGCTATTAATTGTTATAATAAAGAAATTAAATGATTTAATGAAATTATATATATTATCTTTTTGGCAAGGCCGATCGGTTTTTAGAGTGCTCCGTACATAACCATGAGATACACATTGTGTCTATCTACAACAAAGACTCTCCACGTAGGAAGAAATGTTGTGACAAAATCCAGCAATACAGAAAAAACTAACTTAGATAGTACTGGACAAGAAGCCACAATACATTACAAACAACACTTAACATACTACATATTACATTAAAAGGTATTACAAAGAAGTGACAAAGGAGTTCATCAAGGAATCAGTAAAATCCCAGACCTCCCACTCAACCATTGCCGAGCTGAAGTGCCCTTTGCATTCTTATAATAATTGGCATGTTAGGATCTTTAGACAATATGGAGCTAAGATCAGGAACAAAAACACAGGGTGGAGGCGGCTTGAAAGCCACATGAGGAATTATATGTGCATAAGGGTTATCCTGCAAGGGTTTACCTTTTTTCTTAGTAGAACTCGAAGAGGAAGCTTTGAGATCATTAGAACAAGTATCAGCAGTACCTTTGACACCATACTTCACCTTGGATTTGTTAAGCTTTTGAAAGGGGCTAATAATGTTAAGAAAACCTGGATTGAAATTAAAGGTGCTAGGTTGGTTGTTGGTGGTTGGCTGAGGTAGTGCAACAGAGCTGTGTACCTCCAAGCTGTGATCACTTGTTTGCATAGCATTATCAAAGTCCCTCACTTCATCAAGGAGTTACTGCATGAAGTCATCCTTGCGCATGTACCCTACATCACAAGCATTAGAGTGACTAGCATTAGCACTCCTAGTATATGACTTTGGGAGGTTTTCTTCAAGTCCTCCCACCATTTTTTCCTTACCTTTATTTCCACGGCTAGACCTGCTAGTCATATGAGTGATAACTCTCGATTTGCTTAGCCTGCTGAAGATCCTCAATAACATTGCAGGGGTCATTCACCACCATCTTGTGAATTTCATCCATTCTCATTTCAACCTCCTCAAGTTGATGAGAAGCATTCTGAGTTTCACTAGTGTTAGTTAAATCATTGAGAGCCCCGAAACTATTAACAACCTCAATATCAATGCCAAGATCACCTCCTATTTTGGAAAAATTAGCCAAAACATCAGCTACTCTAGGATTGATCGAACTCCCCATCTCCTCAACTTCTTTCCCTTTACTAGTTTCCATAACATAACTTACCCTCACCTTTTTGTTACCATTATAGATTTTACTCCAGAGTTGTTTCTTTATAGGAATAGTGAATACAGGTTTGGCTACTGGTTTCTGATTCACCACAACATCAACAACTACCTTGACATTGTCCTTATCAACTCGGTTGGCCACTTTAACCACTTTTCCTTCAGTACCGACTCTTCGAGCATATTTTTCTAACACATGACCAAATACCTTGCAACTAGTACACCTATCTGGCTTCCAAAGATAAGTGACTGTCACTAAATGTTCGGATCCATCACTCTAAATAACTGGAAATGAGTCAGGTAAATCACTTTCGGGAGAGGCCTCCACCATACACTTCGCAAATTCAAACATTTCCAAACTCTCACAAATGAATCCATACACAAGAACCTACCTATGTGTGTTGCAAACAAACATTTACCAAGTTTGGATTAAGAAAAAAGTGCAGGTTCAGAAGCTTGATCCAAACTGGAACGTTCCTAATACTGCTTTCTTTAACAACCTACCCGGAACGGGCCTAAATTCCAAACTATAAAAGTCCAATTAGAGCTTAGAGCCACTCTAAAAGGATCGTTGGTTCCTTTAAGGATATACTAAACATTTATCATAGAGCAGTATAAAAGATCATCAGAATCTCGCACAGCGGAAGGGAAAAAATATAATAGCATAAATATAAGATGCACCATTATTAAAAACCAGAATTATCAATTACACACGTCTCACAGAATAAAAGGTACATCATTATTCATCCCAATTACATAGCAATAAAAGTAATAAAACAACTACCATAATTATTAAGTCTTCGATAGGCTCCTCCTCCAAGCAATCGTCCCTCATCCTCAATCAACAGTCTCACCTACTAACCTGTTAATGTTAAGAGTAGGGAGCTCAGAACATAAAGTTCTAATGAATGAAATACATATGAGTTTAGAAATGACTATTGCCTAAAATTTGGCAATCTAAACTTCTCGTGTTATGTCTATGTAATCAAACATGCACACATGTAAACATATAAGGCGGGCATCCTAACATTCACTTAAGGGCTATATGTAAATCTAAAGGCGGATGTACTTATGGTCAATTAATACCCACAAAACCATTTAAGGGTGGACATCCTAACAGGCAATTAATACGCCACGAGGCGGGTTATTCTTTGTCACTTAAGGCCATTTATTTCTTTGTTAAGGGTGGACATCCTTACAGTCACTAAATACCTTATGGAGGACCCCAAACCGTTTAAGACCTCGTCTCTAATGTCAACGTCATAATATATATACTCTCTTTGTAGGGCGAGAAATAGTAAATATCACTTAATACCGGACAAGGGTCAGGAACTCATTTTAAGAGAACCCTCCTAGCGGTCCCTCTTGTTATCATCTAGTTGTCCCTACGGGTGAACTCCTAGCCACTTGATACTTCCCTTAGATGGTGGTTCCTTTTTAGCCATATATATCGTCTCTATGTCATCCCATACTAGCCCCTAGATAGGAAGCAGACATTACATGGAGAACTACCCAACTATGTTATCGTATGATAGGACCATTTAATACCTTTATAGGAGAAAGGCAGACCCAACAACCATTAAATCCTCGGAGGGCGGGCCCCATGACTTGGATCTTGAACCAAGGAGTGAACCTTAGGAACAGATCTATCCTAACAACTTAATATCCAATAAGAGGAAGGTCGGTCACTTAATACCTTTTCCCCAAGGCAGGTCTGCTTCACACAATACACACACACACACACGCTAGACATCTCATATTAGACCATCCACTTGTAGATGCTGGATTTGTTAGGCGGTTTTGGGCAGGCTTCTACTACAAGCTGAGCCTAACCCCATATCATAGTGTATTAAATACAATGCTCCATGGAACTTAGACCTCTCACATCAGCTGTGCTTACTTGTAGATGTTGGATATGTTGGTCGATTCTAGACAAACTTCTACTATAAGTAATGGTTAACCTCGTGTTTATATGCCATTAATATATCTTTGGCCATTAACACACACACACAAGCATATATATTCCTATAGGGACATTTAAATTCAAATTCCTATTTGATCCATATTTATTACGCATTTAATACATATAATTATTACGTTGTTTACGCTATAGATACATATAAATAAATGTAAACTAAGAGAACGCAATTAACGTCCTTGCCATGTTTTGAAAATGTCAATCCCTAATTCTACAAGATATTATTTCCCATACTTTCCTCCATCAAGGTAGAAATGTACATATTATCATGTAATAATCAAAAATGGGAAAAACAACAATAACAATACAAACTTGCAATCTAGTTTTTTGGCAAAGCCGACCTATTTTAAAAGTGACCGCAAACACTTTTATTATAACCAATAATAAATACAAGTAAAACAGGAGGTTGGTGGTTACTAACCTACTACAATTTCGGTTTTTAAGGTGGACCATCCACTATCATCCTATCTAGGTTACAACACATGAGCTAGACACTTTTTCTAGACTACTATAATCTCCACATAGGGAGAATATCATATAACATACTTTACATCAAAGTTACATAATAACAATACAAACCATACAACAAATAAGTACCACTCACTGTTTAAGCAGCTTCACCACAGTGCAAATTAGATAGTACAGCCAAACATTGTCACTATGTCACAAGATAGCATGGTAGAATGACTTTGAGGGGACACAATCTTGGCATCCCTGAAATATCTAACAACATGACATGTACTTTGACATCACGACATCTTGAGGCCATACACAACACTGTAGCACGACCAGAACCCGAGCACAACATCAGTATATCCTCAAGAATACCATAGCATAACTTAACTTCAATAGCTGTCAGGGCAAGGCCCAACCAATCATAAGATCTAGGGTTGGCAGTAATGTGTAGGCATGATAATAAGTCCATATAGCATAAGCAGCATGAACGAGAGCAAGCAGTTTATTGTATGCTATGTAGGACAAAGCCTTCCATTCATTGGTACACAATTCCGATCAACCAGAGACCGCACAACTCCTAAAACCCAAAGTTAGATCATTAAACTCGAAATCCAAAAACCCAAAACCCAAAACCAAACCAACCCAAACTGCAAAGCCAACCGTCGGTTTGACACGAATAAGATGACAGCTTCACGAACATTGAATATCTAACACCATAAACAATCCCAATACAACCTACAATTAAACCTGAGAAGCTAAGCATAGACACACATACATTAATTCTCACGGAGCAAAGACTAACCTGCTTCCCCTAAGCTTCTCGGTAAAAGATAAGGACTTAATATACCAGATTCAAATCGAAGACGAATCACGTAAACTACTCATAGGCCAGAATTTACTGCTTTCTGAAGGAGCTTCACATTATGACCAAATGCACCCACGTCTTAACAAGCCGACACCACATCAAAATAAACAAATCTCAATAGGACACCACGCCAAGGCACAGGTGTGAAAACTGGTGAGAGTAAGGGTGGATGGCTTCGGATCTGAAGAGAAAGGGTAAAAAGGAGATAATCAAGGTTAGACCTGAAATTAGAAAACAGAGGTACGGAACCTCCTACGAAGTTGAAAGCGCGGCCATAGTGTAGAGAGAAGAAGATACAAATTGATAGTGGAGGTAGAAGATGAATTAGGAATATTGCGTAGAAAAAGAAAGAAGACGGTCGTGTCGCCATTAGCAGGAAATTTCGAGCCAAACCCTTTTGATTTCTTATGTTGCGATCTAGTTTTGACTTGATTATTAAATTAATAAAAGACAAACATAATGCATATACTCAATATATATATAATTCCTATTTTGTAACGAATTAACTCTTTACGTATATTTACATACAAAACCTTAATATTTGAATATCGTATAATAATACGTTCAAATACCCTATTTTTGAAGAAATAGGGATTTAAACCTATTGGATTTACGATTCCATCCAAATATTAACCTTTTGTACAAAACCATACATATGAAATTTCATAAAAACAAAATAATATGAATTTGAAAAAACATAGAAAATTATACAACACAATCAAGCTTCTCTTTTATTAATTCCATAATCACAAACCACAAACGTACATAGACTGACAATTTCATCATAAGAACAAAAACAAAATGGAAGGTTTGAGAGGTTTTAAAGTTGTGTTCTTTGCATATGAACCCAAACCTTCCTAGGCATAATAATCCAACTCTTAAATTATAGAAAAAATAGCAACTTAGATGGATTCCACTCATTGTGCTATTAGGGAGAGCAATAACAAGATTTGGATTTGGCCTTTAAGACTGAACATGCTCCAACCTTTCATATATATATATATATATATATGTATGTATAAGAATCACATATTAAAATCTTATATATACATACGAATCTAAATTCCAGAATAATCTTAAATCTATGTTAGAATAAAATAGATTGGGGAAATAGAAAAAACGTAAACCCCTTTTCTTTTATGGAATTAAAGACAAAAGAAAGGCATCATGCGTGCATGGAGAAGAATACTTGTAGGGTTTGAAGTGTGAATTTGAGGGTCTATTTTTGTTTGAATAGTGTATGTGAACCGTCAGATTAACTTGATTAATTCTAAGCGGTCCATTTGATATAAATTATAAATAAGTCCATATATATAACAACCCTCATTGGGCTCACCTATAGAAGGGTGGTCGACGCCCCCATAAGAGGGTGGTCGACCCCATTCTAGGGTCGAGCCTAGGAGAATTTTTTCCTGAACGTTACTTTTTGATCATTCGCTGATTAATTTTGATTATTTTTTGCCTTAATTATACAATTCTTGTCCCCTAGAATGTATGAATATACACACACAAGTTTAAATTCAAAAGGAATATTCTTTTCATGCTTATCCAAATTAATATATTCTCGGTTTGTATATATATTTATTTGAAATTCAAACTTTGTACATTAATATATATGCACAACTTGATTTATTAATATATTTTGCATACGAACTCCGTTTTCAGCAAATAAATTATGAAAACAGATCAGAATCTCACTACGAACGCAACTATAATACTTTCATGTCCTAATTCTTACTTGTCCAAAATTATATTTTCAGCCCATTAAATTATTATTAATTATTATTGTTTATTTTTAATTAAATTAATTTAGGTATATTTTTACAGAGTGTAACATTCTCCCCTCATTAAAGATTTTTACTCGGAATCTTTTAAAGGGCCGAAGAACATAACTTGCTCTAAGCAACCATGTTATACACCTATGTTATTTAATAAAAATCCATAACTTATAGTGATTATGAATTGCATACTTGCTAATAATGAGCTCAAAGCTATCGTGTATGTATAATAATCGATGCAGTATGTATGCAAAACATCATAATATGCATATAATTCTACATGAGTGCACTGTGCATTTATGTTGCAGCCATCTCCAACCATCCTATCTAGCAACCATAATGCAACCAAAACAAGAAATTTAGAAATAATTACCCGAGAAAAGCTCTGAATGAGTAAGCCTATTCTTCCCTTAGTTTCCCAGGTGCTTTGCACAGGGTTATCTCCCCATTGGACTTGGACTAGGCAAATAGATTTGTTGCGGAGTCGTTTGATTCCGTGCTACACAATCTTTGTGGTGGCACTGGGCTCCCTAGACTCTAACTCGAGGCTTACTATGTCCCCAATACCATCAAGCTCAAGTTCATCGGCTGAATCATAAAGGCATTTGCGGAGATGAGAAATATGGAAAACATTATAGACCCCTGATAAACGCTCGGGAAGCTCCACACGGTAAGCCATCTTCCTAATCCTATCTAAAATTCAAAAAAGGCCCAATAAACTTGGAAGCTAACTTGCTAGTCTTTCCAAACTGAACTTTTTTCTTAAGAGGAGAAAGCTTAACAAATACCAAGTCTCTAACATCAAATTCTAATTCTCTCCTCCTCCTATCCACGTATGAATTTTGCCGGTCTTGGGTAGCCTTCATTCTCTACCGAATCAAAGCGATAATCTCCGTAGACTCATAGATAAGCTCTGGTACGAGTAAAACCTTATCGATAGTTTTCCCACCAACAAGTTGGTGATTTACATGGTCGCCCATACAAAGCTTCGTAAGGGCCCGTACCAGTCGTCACTTGCTAACTTTAATTGTACGAAAACTCAACCAAAGGTAAGTTTTGCTCCCTTGCCCCTCCAATTTCAACTATGCATGCTCTGAGTAGATCCTCTAAAACTCTATTGACCCTCTTTGTTTGGTCGTCTATTTCCGGATAATAGGTTGTTCTTAAACGTAGGATCGTTCCCATGCTTCCTTAAGACTCTTCCAAAACACGCTAGTAAATGATGGATCATTATCACTGACTATAGTAGTTGTAATCCCACTTAGCCTAACAATCTCCCTAACATACAACTGGGCTATCAAGGCGGCGGTTCTATTCTTCATTTCTTCTTGATGGGAATAGATGGGCACTCTTCATTAACCAGTTTACTATCACCCAAATGGCTTCATTCCCCTTATTACTCCTAGGAATCCTATCAATAAAGCCCATGGAAATGTGTTCCAATTTCCAAGTGTGAATTTCCAAGGTTAACAAAAGTGCTCCAGGCTTCCCTTGCTCCGCCTTCACTCTTTGACAAGTGAAACACTTCGAAACAAATTCTTCCATGTATCTTTTCATTCCTTCTCAATAAAAGATCCTTTTCATGTCCCTAAACATTTTGTCACCTCCGGAGTGAATAGCCATCCTTTACCTATAGCATTATTCCAAAATCTCCTTCCTAAGATCCATACTACTAGGGACACAAATCCGACCATGTTTCCTCAAGCTACCACTACCATCAACAAAATATCTACTAGAATGAGAGAAAGATCCTCCCCTCAAAACTTTTTCCTTTTACTCCCTCAACTCATCATCAGGGTCTTACTTTCCCTTGATCCTTTCTAATAAAACTGGCCTTATCTCCATTGCTCTAAGAAATCCTTGAGTTGCCTCATATGTTGGTCGCAAATTAAAATTAGAGAGAAACTCTAACTGTATCCATTTGACGATTGCACTAAGGATAGTATGCTTTTGACTCAAAGCGTCGGCCACGACTTTACCTTTCCCAGTGGTATACTGAATAGAAAAATCAAAAGATGCAAGATATTTCATCCATTTTTGTTGCCAAAGATTCAGATCTTTCTGAGAAAACAAATACCTAAGAGACTTGTGATCAGTGAACAACTCGGACTTCTTTCGAAGAAGATAGTGCCTCCACATCTTAAAAGCAAAAAACCACTGCTGCTCACTCCAAATCATGGACATGGTACCTTTTCTCATGGTCCTTGAGTTGTCTACTTGCGTAGGCAACTACTCTACACTCTTGCATGAGTACCACTACTAAAGCGGTCCTACATGCATCTGTGAAAACAGTAAACATCTTGGCTTCATCTGGGATAATCAGAATAGGTGCACTTATGAGTGATTCCCTCAGTCCCCCAAAGGCAATTCCACGTTTCTTTATCCACACAAACTTATAATCCTTCCTTGTCAATTAGGTTAGAGGGGTTTCAATCTTTGCAAAGTCCTTAATAAATTCCCCATATAACCTACTAACCCAAGGAAACTCCTTACCTCCATCGCATTATGAGGAATCCTCTGCTCTTGGACCGCTTCTACTTTTTCGGGGTCTATTGCTAGCCCTTTTCCCAAAACAACATGCCCTATAAACTTAACTTCTTTCTTCCAAAAGTGGCATTTTGAGAATTTAGCTTCACCTTGGTTCTGCCTCAAAATTCCTAGGACCTTTCTCAAGTAATCCTCATGGTCCTTGGAAAAGATAAGGATATTGTCCACAAATACTACCACAATCATATTAAGTATGCCAGGAAATACCCTACTCATAAGGTCTACAAAGAAAGTTGGGGCATTCGTTAAACCAAAAGGCATAACCTCTCATTCGAACAATCCATTCGGTGTCCTATATGTGGTCTCGCGCTAACTCTCTTCCGAAAACCTTTGTTGGTGAAATCCGGTTGCTAAGTTTAACTGTGAAAATATTTGGGCTCCTCCCAAATGGTTAAACAGGTTTTCAATCGTTGGTAAGGGATATCTATTATTCTTAGTCAACTTGCTAACTTCCCTATAGTCCACACATGATCTTAAAATCCATCAAATTTTGTGGCAAACACTACTGGTGCGCCCCATTCAGAGGTACTCCTATGAATAAACCCTTTCTGCAATAATTCCGAGATCTGCTTATCATGCTCTCTCCTTTCCTTAGGAGTTATGTGCCTCAAAAAAATGCTACAGGCCTTGCATCGTTTTCAGGGTCTATTCTAAATGATATCTCTCGGTGGGGTGGGATCACCATAACCGCTTCAAAAGCAATGGGAAACTCACATACTATCTGTATAGAAGATGGTATTTCTAAGTTAGAAGATCAAGAAAATAAAGTTGAATCTCTATTCCCTGTCCTATAAAGAATCTCTATGTTGCAGTCTCTACGGCTTCTTAAACAAACCACTCTCCTATCGCAATTAAGGATGGACCCATAAAACGATAGCCAGTCCCTTCCCAAAATAAGACCATACCCTCGAATTCAAGCACATACGCATCACAAAAGAAGTCGACATCACCAATGCCGAATTTGGCCTTTATAAAGAACAGAAAGTTGCATAGTCCCTTCGATAGGGTTACACCTTTATCAGATGGCAAGCAAAGGATAAGGGAAGTTTCAAAGAATCAACCATCTTCCTAGCAATGAAAAATTGGGTGGCTTTCGAATCAAATACGTACACAAAGAAATCTCTAAGATACAAATTATACCTTCTAATTCAGTGGCTTTCGGATCAAATACGGTACACAAAGAAATCTCTAAGATACAAATTATACCTTCTAATGCAGACTGTCCTTGATTTCTAGGAATCGACGCAACTTCCACGGCATAGTTTTGGCCACTCTGCACAACCTTTGGCTTAGGGAAGTTCCTTGCTAAGTGTCCATCTTTGCAACAGTTAAAGCATTTTCCTTTGAATTTTTCCTTTTCTAAGTTCACCTTGCAGTCCTTCACTGCATGCCCTTTCCTGTAACATCTAGAACAAGTCTTAGCCTCCCTCTTAAATTTTCCTCCCTTCTTCTTCTTAAGCCAGAAATTCCTTTTCTTGTTCTTCCCATTATTAAAAGTGTCTTCTCCTTTGTCAGTCTTAACTTCCTTAACATTCTCAGGTAAATATAAGATAGCTGCCTCAACGAGGCTGTCAAACGTAGCCCCAAACGTAACTTGGGTCAAACACATCTCCTTCAATGGTGAATTCAGTTTTAACAAACCTAAGGGTATTATCCATTAGGGTATCCACTAACCCTCTACCAAACTTAGATAATTCAGTATACTTTGCCATATACTATTTTAAATCCAAATCACCTTGCTTCAACCGGATAAACTTCTCTAGCTGCAAACTTTTCTCAGCATTAGTAAGGAACTTGGCCTCAAAACGAGTCTTAAACTTTGCCCAAGTAAAGACTCTGCCTACATTTTCCTGTGAAATAAGGTTCCACCACTCCAGGGCCTCCCCCTTCAAATGCCAGGCTTCTACCCTACGCTTAAGTTGATCATACCATCAGGTAGCTTCAAAAATCCTATCACACTCGGAGATCCACGCTTTAGCTGCCATAAAGTTATCAATTCTTGAAAATGTCTTGCCTCCTAAACTTATAAAATCATTGCAAAGGAGAGGGAAACTTAGGGTTCCCTCAATGGGCTGAGCTGCTGGTTCCGCTGGGGTAGGATAGGCAACATGGACTTGTTCCACAATCCTTAAGTACTATTGTAACTATTCTGGCAAGTAACGAGGCCTTGTCGGGTTTCCCTGCTCAAGCTGGTTGTCATCCATTTATGCTATATGAAAAAGGGAAACCCCTTCAGTGGACTTCCTACAATAATATCAAGGCCCAAAAGAAAGTAAGATAAGGTTGCCTAGTATGACTGCGTATGTTTTTCGGGGTATATTAATATATATATATATATAGTTTTGGAAACCTTTCCAAATAACAAATATGATTCTTGTACATATTTCCCTATAACCGAGTAACCTATGCTTTGATACCAAATGTAGCAACTCGCCCAGAATAGGCCTAAATTCCGACCCAGAAAAGGCGGATCAAAACTTAGAGTCACTCTAAACGGATTGTTGGATCGTATAAGGATATAATAAACAGACATCAAAAAGAAGTATAAACGTTAATAAGAATCTCACACAACGAAAGGGACAAAATATAATAACATAAATATAAGATGTACCATTATTAAAAACCAGAATTGTCAACTACACATGTCACAGAATAAAAGGTACATCATTATTCATCCCAATTACATAGAAATAATTGTAATAAAGCAACTTCCACTATAAATAAGTCTTCGAGAGGCTCCTCCTCCAAGCTGTCATCCCTCATCCTCAGTCAATAGTCTCACCTACTAACCTTTTAATGTTAAGAGGAGGGAGGTCAGAACATAACGTTCTGGTGAATGAAATACACATGAGTTTATGATTGACTATTCCCTAAAATTTGGCAATATAAACTTTTCATGTTATGTCTACGTAAACAAACATACATACAAGCAAACATGTAAGGCGAACATCCTAACAGTGACTTAAATCCTTTGTGTAAATCTAAGGGTGGACGTACTTACGGTCACTTAATACCAACAAAATCATTTAAGGGTGGACATCCTAATAGCCACTTAATACCCCACGAGGCGGGTTATTCTTAGTCAATTAAGGCCATTTATTTCTTTGTTAAGAGCGGACATCCTTACAGTCACTTAGTACCCTATGGCGGACCCTTAGCCACTTAAGACCTCGTCTCTAATGTTAACATCATAATGTATATACTCTTTTTGTAGGGCAAGAAATAGTAACAACCACATAATACTAGACAAGGAGGCCAGGAACTCATTTTAAGAGAACCCTCCCGACGGACCATTTTGTTATTATCTAGCTATCCCTACAGGTGAACTCCTAGCCACTTAATATTTCCCTTAGACGGTGGTTCCTTTTTGACCATATACATATATATATATATATATACCGTTCCAAAAAATCTTCTTCTAAGGGTTTTTCAACTTTAATGGAGGATCCCGCCTCTTAAAAGTTTCCACGATCGAATGCATCTTCTTCAACAGCAAAAACTCCTTCTTCTTCATCGGCAGCTAATAACTCTTCGAATCCATCAAATCCAGATCCAAATAATATTCGAAAACAAGGTACTATTGTATCAAATAGTAGGAGTTTATAATACATAAAACCTCCTACATAATATGTTTATATCCCAAAGAAAATCTATAAGAAATCTGAAAATGCTTGGGAGAATACTATTGCTGTTATACCGATTTATTTTAGATTATCCATACTTAAACTGAAAGATTATATAAAGAAAGTTTGGAAGCTTTCTGGAGATTCTAATGTTCATATTTCATCCCAGTATAACTTTGTTGTTCAATTTGATGGTCAGAATGATTTTGCTTGAATCCATGAAGGATCTACCTGTCCATATTTTGGTCGTTTGCTTTTGGTTGAAGCATGGCATCCAGGCTCTGATTTCAAAAATAAATAGAGTAACATAATCCAGATCTAGATTAGATTGTGTAATCTTCCCTTGGAACTTTGGACAATGGATGCAATTCAAATGCTAACTAGTTTCTTAGCTAAGCCTATCATTATTGATGAAAATACAGTTGAAAAAAGGTTTACCAAATATGCGAGAGTATAAATTTCAATTGGTATTGAAACTGAGCTCAAATCTTCTATCCCAATCTTATTACATAATGGTCAACACATTGAAATTTCAGTAGAATATGAATTTGTGCCATCAAAATGCGATAAATGCAGATTATTCAAGCATGATGAAAGTGCTCATGAAGTTAACAATGAACCTCGTTGGACTTCAAATGATAATCCAAATTCTTCCAATGTGTCAAATACTGGTGATCCAGTATCTTAAAATACAACATCAAAAGGATTATATCAGTTTTCTATTGCTTATGTGGATGACCTTTCCTTTTTGGATCCCAAGCTTCCAACAGACCTTATTCCTGATGATCTTCAAAACTTTGCAGATGTTATTTCTGAAGGTGATTTTTTGAAAGATCCTGGTAAAAGAAAACAGATTAAAACTTCTGCGTTTATTGAGAAAAATCAGAACTGTATGAAAAGTACTGAAAATAGTGTTGCTACCTCCACTGCTGCTTCTCCTAAAAGAAATTTAAGGAGCACTTCTATCATTAAATGAATATATTATCCTGGAATGTCAGGGGAGTGAATTCTCTTTCTCATATGAAAGAGGTGTTCACCCTCCTAAATCAGGCTAAACCAACTATTGTTTGTTTAGTTGAGAATAAATTGTCTAAATCTAATTTGTTGTTGTTTAATTCTATGCTTCCTAACACTTGGAAATTCTTGACAAATAATTCTGATGTTTCAAATGGTCAGATTTTGTTGATTTGGGACTCAAATGTTTGGGATTTGGTTACTTTGGCATCTTCTGTACAACATATTACTGTGTCTGCTTCAAATAAAGGTGGTTTTGAAATGGTCTTTTCATTTATATATGCTAGTAATATTTTCATAGACATACTAAATTTGTGGAAATGATTAGCAAATGATGCTTCGCTAGTGGGTAACTCGTGGATATTAAGGGGTGATATCAATAATTCTCTTTCTCCTATTGACAAGAGAGGTGGCTTACCAGTACCATATCAATATTTGAGAGAATTTCAGAAGTTTATAATACAAACTGGTCCAACTGAAATTAAACCACTTAGTTTTCTCTTTACATGGCGCTGGAAGAGGATTGCTTCTCATATAGATAAATTTTTAGTAAACGATTCTCGTTTACAACAATTTTTTAAGTATGAAAGCATTATTCTTCCACAGCATCCAAGTGATCATAATCCTATCTTGTTAGATCTGATTCCTACACAACCTACCAAGGGCTTCCCTTTTAGGTATAAAAATGAATGGTCAAACTTTCCAGGTTGTTTAAGTCTTGTCCAAAAGGGTTTAAATTGTTCAACATGGGGTTTCCAAAGTTACCAGTTTTTACAAAACTTCAAAGCTGCAAAATAGAACTGGAATAAAATTAGAGACAAGAATAATACAAACCTGATTAAAGCAAAGCAACTTCTTGATTAATTGGAGCA
The DNA here is from genome assembly GCA_030737875.1 of Allium sativum. Lineage (NCBI taxonomy): Eukaryota > Viridiplantae > Streptophyta > Magnoliopsida > Asparagales > Amaryllidaceae > Allium > Allium sativum. Next base: position 12,157 of record JASFAX010002002.1, on the reverse strand, counting down.
TGCAGCAGATCAAAATCCTGAAGATTTACTGATGTATGAAAATCATCTACAAGCAAAGAAGGATTGTCAGAATCTGCAGAAGATACATTTTGAAGGTTTCAAAAAGCAGGCAAAAGTATCGTGGCTGCAACAGGGAGACACTAACTCTATATTCTTCTACTCCTGCATGTCTAATTGTAGATATTTTAATCATATTCGTGCACTCATTGATCAAAGAGGTAATCTTCTATATAAGGCTGAGGAAATTAAGTTTGAGGCAATTACACATTTTCCTGAAATGTTCAATGGTTCATCATTTTCTTCTTTTCCCAATTTTCAACCTATATCTACTATCAATGAACAAGGACAAAATTGTGTATTGCAAGAAGTTTCTTTACTTGAAATTCGAGATGCATTATTTTTTGTTCAAGATGATACTAATCAAGTCCAGATGGAATTAATTCCAAATTCATGAAAGTGCATTAGGAAGAGATAAACCAAGAGCTTTTAGCTGCCATTTAAGATATTATCATTCAGGGAAATTGCCAAAGTCAATTAATCACACTTTTATTACTTTGATTCCAAAAAATGACAGGCCTGCCAAAATCTGTCATTATAGACCAATCTCATGTTGCAATGTTTATTATAAGATTTTTGCTAAAGTTTTGTGCAACATACTAAAGTTATTTCTTCCTTTCCTTATATCAGAGAATCAAAGTGGCTTCATAAAAGATAGATACATTGGTGACAATATCTTCTTGGCTCATGAATTATTAAGAGATTTTAAGAAGAAAGGCATGCCTAAATTATGTGTCAATGTAGATTTACAAAAAGCATATAATTGAGTAAATAGGGAATTTATTTGTCATATTATGTCTCTAATGCATTTCCCTATTCACTTTGTAAATCTTATATATGAATGCATGTCTACAGCAATAATTTCTATCTTAATTCAAGGTATACCTAAGGTGTTTACTACATCATCAAGGGGAATTCGACAGGGTGACTCTCTCGCCATATCTATTTGCAATTGCAATGCAGTATTTCACCCTTTTCATGGATCAAGCCTCTTTAACAAAGACATTTCAACTAGTCAGTTCAGTGCAACCAGTTATTTCTCATTTTTATATGCGGATGACCCAATGATTTTTGGGAAGTCTACAATTTAAAATGCATGCTATTTAAGGCATTTTTTTTAAAAATTGGGTAATCATGCAGGTTTGCAAGTAAATGCTTCAAAAACCAAAGTGTTCTTTAGTATTTCAGTGACAAATGCACAAGATATATTGAATATACTTGGTTTTGATATAGGTACATTGCCTATAAAATATTTAGGGGTGCCACTGTCTTCAAATTACCTCAATTATCTAGAATGTAATTCATTGATTCAGAGAGTACAATATAAAATCCAAGGCTGGGAAACAAAATTACTTTCTTTTGCAGGAAGAGCTGAACTAATAAACAGTGTTTTAACCCCTATCATCCTATACTGGTTGTTTATTTACCAAATACCAGAATTCACTTTGGATAAGCTACAATATCTTTGTGTAGATTTTCTTTGGGGTGGTTCAGCTCATAAAGCAGCATGGAATAATTTGTGTAAACCAAAATCAGAAGGAGGTATAGGATTAAATAACTTTTCTGACCTAAAGAAAGTAACATGTATTAAGCTTCTATGGAAATTTCTCTTTGAATTTACACTTTGGAGTAAATGGATATATAACAAGTACTGTAAAGATAAGCTTTTTTGGTCTATGGCAGTGGACAACAATGCTTCATCTACATGAAAATCTCTATTAAGATTGCGTACTCATTCAAAGAAGATGTTCAACAAAATTATAGCAAAAGGAGAAGAATCTTATCTCTGGCATGATCCATGGATTAATTTTCAATGTTTGGTGGATTTATTGGGTTTTGATAGATTGTGTATGGTTGGCATTTCTGATCAGAAGGTAAATTCTATCATCTATAATGGTGCCCTTGACACTTCGATTCATCCTGCAACTAGAGAGCTGGTTAGTGAGATAAGCTGAATATATGTCCATCCGAATAAGCTACATGATACGTATGAATGGGGAAATGGAGGATCATTTTCATTTCATAAAGCATGGGGATTTGTTTGAATACATAATGAAATTGACACTATTTTTTTACTCATATGGCATAAGAAAAACAGTAAGAAGATGGAATTCATTACTTACCTGGTAATTATGGGTAGATTGAATACCAAATATAAGGTTCTTCGATATGGAAATGTCTCAAACATTATGTGCCCTTTATGTGAACTTCATCCCGAATAGATTTAGCATTTTTTCTTCCAATGTAATTACTTAGCATTTATCTGGTTGGCCATGAAACAATAGCTACTACTTCCTCTGTCCATTCAACCTCTATTAAGTAATGAAGCAAGGCTACTTCATTCCACCTTCAAAATGAATGACCGAATTCGAGATTTAGCATGTGGAGCATTGACTTATGTAGTATACTTTATTTGGAAGGAGAGAAACATGAGGATTTTTCAAAATCGAAGTACCCATGTGGCACACAACTATCTCAGATTGAAAGAGAAATCTCATTTCTCATTCGCATTAATGAAAGCAAGCCAATTCGAAATTCAACAAATGTTCAAATACTCGACCATTGGGGTATTGATTTGGTAGATACTGGGTAGTAGGAGGTAGAGAAGTGTAACAACCCGGAATTTTGAAACCAATTTAAAAATTTTATTTTAACAATTTTAATGGATTTTGAACATTTAAAATAATTTATTTTAAATAATAATGACGATTTTTTTTTAAATCGCAGTTAGAATGAAATTTTATAATTTAATTATAAAAAGGAGTTGGAAATACCGCGGTAATTTGAAAATTTGAACTTTGACTGACTATACAGGATGCAAAATAAATCGGATTTTGGTGAAACCAAAAATATTAGAATCTGTTTAATAATATCTTTCCAATGAATCCTAAAAATTGAAATTTCATAACGGGAATCAAAAGTTATGGTCAGTTGAAAATTCAGAATAGTCGCTATAGAATTTAGTATAATATATAGCATGTATAAATAGTCATTTTACAAACGACCTCTGTTTTCGATGAAACCACCCTCGTTGGATCCGGAATGTCAAATTATTGCAGGATTCCAATTTTCACAATTTTTGGAATTAATACGTGAGCGTGGAAAAAGAAAAAGTGTTTTGTCAATTTCAGTCAATTTGGATCGAACAGAAAATAGCCATTTTTTAAACAGTCTCCAAATTCGACAAAATTAATTTTATTAGGACCGTATCATCAAAACATAGCTAGATTTGTTTTTCGGAAATTTTTAGAGTCAGTATGTGGCCCCGGTAAATTAAATGTACGATCAAATTTAATAATTAAATGTTTTATATTTTCATTTAAAGAAAAACATATCGTAATAGCCGAATTGGGTTACGAAACATATTTCATTGTGTCCGGAATGAGGGTATTTAGGTAGGGGCGATGGTCATTGGATTCGATTTGGAGTACGTGACATTAAACAAGGATTTTCGGAATTAAAAGAATAATTAAATAATATAAAATACGCTATAAATATGGTCAAATACCCCAAACCCTAATCCGTATAATTCAGCCGCCGTTCCTATTCAACTAATGGCCAGTATCATCCGAAAATGGATTCACAATTAATCCCAAACCATTTCGAATTGATTCAAACCCCAATACAAGAATCGAAGAGCAAACCGAGCTCTTTAATTTCATACCACGATGATCATTTATAGATCGGTATTTCGAGAGAAGTTGGGCCTCCAATAACCGACGTTCGAACCCCCTAGACATTGGCGGCCACCAAGCTGATGCCTGTTGCGGATGTAGGTGGCGATGAGGAAGGCCGTGGACATGGGCATGCCGGATCGTTGGCGGGGGATCGAAGTGCATGTGACATGGAGTCCTAATGGCGAACTTTTTGGGTACGGTTATACAGAGAACCGGGAACAATGAAGAAGGGACTAGTGAGAGGGTAATTAATTTTAAATGTAATTAGGGTTAATTATTTATTTAATTATCTATGATTGTAATTAATATATAAACTTGTGTATCTTTTACATAGGTATCAGAAAATTTCAAATCCGGTTGCGTTGGAATCGCGGGATCGAGCTCTACATTCTAGAACAGACCAGAGCTGAAATAGGGCGATCTAAATTTTTTGAAGAATTCAAAACCCAATGTGAGATTTCTTATTTAAATAATTAAAAATAAACTAATTATTATCGTGTTTAGAAATTCTTACATATACGTGATTTGATTTAAATTGTTTGATGCTGTTTATTAATCTGTTGATTTGATGGAATAATTTTGTTGTATTAGAATCGACAAAATAAAATGTCATTGATGTTGAATTAGAATGGTCATATAAAAATATCATTTTTATATTGAATTAGAATGGTCATATAAAAATATCATTTTTATATTGAATTAGAATGGTCATATAAAAATATAATTTTTATGGTGAATTAGAATTGTCATATAAAAATATCATTTTTATGGTGAATTTAAATTGTTAAATTATAATTGTCATGTTTAACAAATTAGAATTGTTAAATTATGTTAAAGATAAAATTTACATTTTATCGTATATGTAGAAAAGATTGTAAATATTCATTTGTTTGAAATGAAAATATGTTAACGATAAAATTTACATTTTATCGTACATGTAGAAAAGATTGTAAATATTCATTTGTTTAAAATGAAAATATGTTAATGATAAAATTTACATTTTATCATATATGTAGAAAAGATAGTAAATATTCGTTTGTTTGAAATGAAAGTATGTTAACGATAAAATTTACATTTTTATCGTATATGTAGAAAGGATTAAAAATGTTCATTTGTTTGAAATGAAGATATGTTAACAGTAAATATTCACATTCTTATTGTATATAAGAAAAGAGTAAAAATGATCATTATAGAAAATAAAAATACGTTAAGAATAAAAACCACATTTTTATTGTATAAATAGAATATGTAAAAATGATCATTGTTTTGAAATGGAGATATGTTAACAAATAAATGTTCACATTTATTTGTCATGTTAAAGATTGAAATTAGTGTACAAATAAACGTTCACTTTTATTTGTTGTGTTAAAGATAGGAATTTGTATACAAATAAAAATCTCCTTTTTATTTGTCATTCGCAACATATAAAATGTCATGAAAATAAATACTTCTTTTTATATGACATTAGAAATGTAGAACATGTTATGCAAGTAAAACCTCTTTTTATTTGCCATTAGCAAACATAGGAAAGTGTTATGTAAATTATCTTTTATTTTGTCATTAGAATTATATAACATGTTATGTCGACAAAACTATCTTTTATTTTGACATTAGAATTTATAACATGTCATGTCGACAAAATTATCTTTTATTTTGTCATTAGAATTATATAACATGTCATGTCGACAAACTTATCTTTTATTTTGTCATTAGAATTATATAACATGTCATGCAGACAAAATTATCTTTTATTTTGTCATTAGAATTATATAACATGTCAAGTAGACAAAATTATCTTTTTATGTTGTCATTAGAAAATATAACATGTTCAACATAGAAAATGTTATGACAATAAAAATTATTCTTTTTATTTGTCATAAGCAACATAGAAAATATGTTTACAATAAAAATTCCCTTTTTACTGTATATGTAAAACATGAAATGTGATTGAATCGAATATACTTGGCTATTGATATAGATTGTGATTGATTGAATGTTTGGATTGTGCTCGACCAGTTTATGAGCAAAATATGTTTTTACATTTAGCATTGGGTTGGGAAAAACATATGTATGCTAACACCTTGTGGAACACTTCACGATTTGACTATAAGGTGGTTAGCAATGTTGTTTATTTCAAAATTAATGAATGATTTTGAAAAGTGTTTTCTTAAGTAAAAAGAATAGTATTCCCGATTTTGAACAGGGAATGTTTTATAAAATGTTTTATAAAACAGAAAGGATTTCGAGGACTACACCCGATGATTTCGAAATGATTTGAAAGTAGAAATCTATATAGATTTTATTATACTTGTGATTATGTTGTGAAATGATTTTCCCTACTTCGGGATATAAAATGGTTTAGCAAGTATGTGGCTGAAGATGCGGGTGACCCGAACTTGACTAACAGTGTGAGGACGTGCATGTCTTCCCCAATTGGTGGGATGATGCATTGTCAGTGTAGCCGTTAGGTGCGTGCATATATATATATATATATATATATATATATATATATATATATATATATATATATATATATATATATATATATATATATATATTGGTTCGGTTAGGGTGCGTACTGCCCGGTCCCGAGGGAACATGACCGATATTTGGTTTCATACTTGTTTGTATGTTTTGTTACGTTCTGGAATTCACATTTCCAAATGTTTTGTTTTCAAATCCCCAAGTGAAATCTATTTTGATATAAAAAAATAGATATTTATTTCAAAATGATTAGAAATAAGAAATCGGGAATAAAGTCCAAATAAATAATTTCTGTAAAGTGAACTGGATTTTGAAATCTAAGTTTAGGGATTAAGCCTAAATGGGTTGATTAAGGAATTGTATGTTGATTGATGCATTGTAGATCCATATCTTTATTTGTGGTAGTAGTATATGCATTGGCAATCCAATGGAGTAAACCCGTTCCGCATTAGCGGCGTGGTCCTGTGATTAGCCCTATTATATATTAAATAGGTTATGTAAGATTTCTCATACCAGTCCCATGACTGACCTGTAGTTTGTTTCACTTGCAAACTCGTGTGCCCATATTTTCCACACGGGCAGTCGAGTAGCTTATTTTGCAGATATATTGAGCAGGATTCTGGATCGAAGCTTTAAGCTGTGCCCAGAGCACTGATAGCCTTTCGCTGTGTTATTTATTCGTTTCTGCTACATTGTATTAAAATTATTGTAATTTAATCTTCCGTTGTGGTATTTATTTCGATGTACTCTGATATTTTATACTCTGATGTAACATTAATGTAATGTTTATAAAAGTCTTCTGTTATTTGTTCTGATGTGTATGCCCAAAGTTAGCGTATTCGGGTTTTTGAACGGTCTTAGTCGATTTTGCGATAGATTAGGTCCGGGAAAAATCCGAATCATTACAAGAAGAGTTTTTTTGGCTTCATTTTAGTTTGAAAGTTTTTGGGCCTTTCTTGGCTGAAAGTGGTTTTATTTGTTTTAGATCTGCTTTGTATGTTCTGTTTTTTTCAGTTCAAAGTTGTAATGATACACCAAATTTATATGTACACTTTTTCCTTGTAAGATACCCACTTAGGCTAGGGGGATTATAGGGTTTTGGCGAAGCATATAAAGGAGGTTTTATATTGGTATTAGCAACAAAGAGTACCAATTTTCAAACAATATATACATACCAACCCTAGGTCAGCCCTCACTAACCCCTAGACAAGAAGCGAACATTACATGGAGAACTACCCTACTTTGTTGTTGCCTAATAGGACCATTTAATACCCTCATAGGAGAAAGGCGGACCCAACAACCATTTAGTCCTCGAAGCGTGGGTCCCATGACTTGGGTCCTGAACCAAAGAGTGAACCTTAAGAACGGATCTAGTCCTAACTACTTAATACCCAACAGGAGGAAGGTCAACCACTTAACACCTTTTCCTCAAGGCAGGCCTACTTCACACACAATATATATACTCACATGCACACATACTAGACATCTCACATTGAACTGTCCACTTTTAGATGCTGGATTTGTCGGGAGATTCCGGGCAAACTTCTACTACAAGCTGGGCCTAACCTCGTATCATAGTGCATTAAATACAATGATCTATGGCACTTAAACCTCTCATATTAACTGGGCTTACTTGTAGATGTTGGATATGCTGGTCGGTTTTGGATAGATTTCTACTACAAGTAATGGTTAACTTCATGTCCATAATTCATTAATATATCTAAGGCCATTAACACACACAGAAACATATATATTCCTATAGGGACATTTAAATTCAAATTCGTAATTGAACTGTATTTATTACGCACTTAATACATATAATTATTATGTTGTTTACACTATAGAAACATATAAATAAACGTAAATTAAGCGAATGTAATTAACGTCCTTGCCACATTTTGGAAATGTCGTTCCTTAATTCAAATTAATGGTGTACAAGTTATTATTTCCCATATTCCTCAATCAAGGCATAATGTACATATTAGCATGTAAAAACCAAAATGGTAAAAATAACAATAATAGTGCAAAACTTGCAACTTAGTTTTGTCTTTGTTATTAAACTAATAAAGACAAGCATAGTGCATATACATAATATATATATATATATATTAGGATCTAAATTAACCCTAGAGGGGGGTGAATAAGGTTTATTGTAGTTTTGAGGAATATAAGAAATATCACAGCTCAGATCACAACAATATAAATAAATGCAGAAAATAAATGACACGGATTTTACCTAGCTTTGGCAAACCCATACCTATTGCTGCATTCCCCAAGGTTTCTATTAGAATTAAAACAATATCTACGCTTACAATTCCTTGCAAACTCACGACGCCCACTCCCAACTGTTCTAATCCTATGATCAAAGCCCTACATTGATCTTTATCCCCAAGATCGAATTTTTCCCTAAATTACAAACTCGTAACTTGACTCCCTAGTGTAGAAAAACTATAAAACCTATCTAAGAAGATTACAAAAGAAAGAACAATTTAAAAAACAAGTCCCTTAACCCTAGTTTAACATGTAATCAAATTTAAAAAGTTGACCCCCTTGTTTGCTTATCTAATATGCAGACTCTCTTTGTTTATTTCTTTGATGGAGGCCTCGGGTTTTGCTTCCCCAAATCAAATCACAACTCTTCTTGTTACTCTGGAATTATTTCCTCTGATGGCTTCAAAATTGTTGCTCGTGTGTCGTTCGATTTGGCTTGACTTTGAGATTGAAACTATGACTCACTGCTGTGCAGTTAAAGCGCTTAGCGATTCTATAGCGGTGGAGGTGTAAAAAGATGTAGCGGGAATAAAGCAGGGAAATAGCAGGGCTATAGCGGTTGTGCAAAAATGTGAATTAGATGTAAAACTATATAATTAAAATTAATTAATTATCTTTCTTGCATCATTTATGTAGAAGAAATGAATATTAATTAATATTATATAACAAAATCATATAATATCATGATTATGCACACTAGATTTGAGGATTACTATAGATTTCTATCTTATACAAGTCATTTATGACTAAAAATTAGCTCTTTACATTAACTTTTTTGATTTATTTTAAAAGAGAACTGGTCAAATCATCCTCTATATATTAATATTGCTAAAGCGGGTGCTAAATAGCGTTGATTTAGCGGGTGCAGTGGAAAATAGCGGGGCTTAAAGCGGAGGTATTGTTCATCAGCGCTAAATTGAAATAGCGTAGCGGTCAGAGAGCGCTACGAGCTATAAAGGGGATTTTGCGGGGCTTTAGTGGGGCTTTAACTGCATAGACTGTGAGTACTCTGAATCTTGTTTTTCTATTTTTGAATGACTTGATTTGTTTCGATACTTTCCAGTGATGAAGTATGTGATATTTATAGGGTTTCGAACCCTTGATTCTCTCTGGTTTCACATGTAGATATGGTCTTGATATTGCGTGATAGGTGTTTGGTTTCCACGGCTTTGAATTGCAATGTATATCTGGAAATCCTTGATTGAGATTCTTTCCCCAAAAAATGTCGATTGATTCCTGGAAACATTGTATGATTTTCTTGCCTAAAAAAAGACTTGCGATTTTTTGAAAGTATATGAAATTGTGAATTCATTCTTTGCTAAAATAAGCAGATTGATTTCTAGAAAATTCTTTCGACAAATTCCTTCTTGCTGAAATTAAATATTTGGAACATTCCCATTTTGAACCAATGAATTTGTATTTGATTTTGAATTTGAAAACTATCTTATTTTAGCTTTGTGAAATTTGATATAGCACCCGAATTAATCCTTTGATATACTGTTTCGATGTATCATTTTTATGCTTAGTCTTGAAACTTCTTTGTGTATGTCCTCCCGTGTATATGCAATATGCATCATTATGTGGCTTTGTGTTACCCTTATGTACGCCATTGATGATTTTCCATGCTATGTACATCTTGCATAATTTCCTGAGCACCCCTATTTAATCGCTATGCTTGATTGTGTTGTTTGTGCCATGCCATGTCTACATCTGTGCATGCAGCTGCTCCATGTAATTGACTCTGAAATTCTTGTTATCTGAGTCAAACTTGTTATGTTATTTGCACTTGAATATCCATGGCCTTGTGAACTGGTACACACATGTGTATACTACGATGTGTGTGTACCATTTTCCTAGCTTTGTGCATTGACTTGTATATGTGTTGTGCATTATTACCATTCACTATGGTCATAGTATTGGCTTGTGCACTATGTTGTTGCAATTTTGTTGTGTCCACGTTGGATGTCGCGTACTTCTATGCGTCTGCTGGGTCACTTGGCACAATGTACTTTACTTCTGTTATGAACCATTGTGTTGTTTCCATCTATGTGTATATGTACATGACTTCTTGCATCTTCCATGCTTCATGCTCATCCATCTGCCTTATATTCAACCACAACTTGTGTTATCTTGCACCCATTCCCATACCCTGGTTTGACCTGCCATATGCAATATTTGGTTTTCATCCTATGGCCATTGCTTTATGACTGCATATAAATACATATACACACATACACAATTATGTGTATGTATGTCATTGTTGTCCATAGGTGCAATGCACACTATATTGCCTGGTGCCTTGTGCTTGCACTTGTTATGTTTAGTTGACTTCTTCTCTGGTTTGACCTTATGGATTTTAGCACATGTACTTGTGCATTCAAACTTTCTTTGCCTGGAATCTTTTGCAATTTACTTCTTGTATAGTTCGAGTGCATTTCTCATGCAATTGTACACTGCCAGTTGCTCTTGCTTGAACTTGGAGTTGCTGCAATGTCTTGTTGTGCCCATGGCCATTTTGATTTGCATGTCCATCTTTGTTACTTGTTGCATGCAATTTGTTTTGGCCTGAAAGTTGAATAATTTGCATGTCGAACCTATTCATCCGCACATTGTCAATATATATGTATATATACACACATGTATGTGTATACGTGTATTGTGTAGGTGCAAATATATTTTCTATTTACGTCAGCAGACCACAATACGATGTGTCGTGGCCGGTCAAGATCAGCAGACCACAAATGCGAGTTAATGTTGGTCTTGATCAACAGACCCTATAGCTGTGTTGAGGTTGATCTACAAGCACTAGTTATATAGTTTACCTTATGGTATTTACAGTGAATCACTGTGAATATCACAAACAATCTAGACTCAAATAAATGTATATACATATTAGATCAAGTCTAGAAAAATGATGAGAAACACATCAAAATTCTGATGCAATTAAAATTTAAAATAAATCTATATTTGCTAGAATTTAAATCTGTTTTGTTCCAGTTTACTGTGAGTGTCTTTTTATGACAGGTATGCAGGTGACTGGACTGAGACTGAAGCAAGTGAAGATAGAGTGTGAGTCAGTGAGTGAGTGTATGTATGTATATGAGAATACATGTATAATTGAATATGTTACTGAGAGAAATATGAGTGTTGTAGTGAGGAAGCAATGTATGTGAACATAAATGTGAATTGGATGTATTATATCAAAGTGAAATGCACAACAGTGGAGTCAGAAGTTTGTACTATTCCACTTGTAGAAATAAAATATCTATTTGAATAAAATTACTGTTTGAATATTAAATTCTGTGCAATAGAATTTTATTCAAAATAAATTTTTATTTCTGCATGTGATGTAATATTGAATAGTACAATTACAAACACATTTATAGAATAATAAATGTTTGTTATCATCAAAAAAAATATCATATTGTTATATTCAACAATCTCCCCCTTTTGATGATGACAAACATACACATAAGATTTTGGATGTGATAAATGTGTTAGATAGTGAAGTGTGGTACTCCCCCTATTTATATGCTCCCCATTCAACCGAACTCCCCCTATATATGTGCATATGAGTGAGTTTGAAAACAATTGAATTTCCAATATTATAATATTCATGAAATATTCACTCATCAATCAAAATCAAAATCATTTCCCCCTTTTGTTAT
>JASFAX010002001.1:0-47852 GCA_030737875.1 Allium sativum | reverse complement strand
CCGGGCAGGTTTACATCACAACTCAATCCAACCTCGGGTTAAACACATCGTCTTTTCTACATTTACATATTTTGTCATTCTTCTTTATTTCTTATATGTAAATATTTGCGGCCCATTATTAAGTTCATGGTGTAAAGGTTACACCAATCATGGGCCCAACCCATACTTGAATTTGGGCCCTTTTACTTTAGTTTTCATTCATTAAATTAATGTTAACCCAACGTTATTTTCCCCCGTTTTACACGTCCGTTTATATATATTGGGCTTAGCCTTTTAAAGCCCAATTTAGCCATGCGAAAGGGGAGGCTTATGGCGTATACACAAAGAGGGGAAAGTGAGCGCATGAACTTGCATATGACGTTGGAAAATACATAATAGAAATTGGTGTACTTGCATAGTGGTGACATGTATTTTGGTCATACAACATAGGTGACATAAATCAAGGCATGTAAACTTGCATAGGTTTAACTACAACATGAACCTATATTCTTATTTAGGCATAATGTCAAACATAAGCATGGCCTAAATACTTCTAGCATAAACATGGCATATTGTCAAACATAAGCATGGCATAAAATACTTCTAGCATAGGCATGGCATATTGTCAAACATAAGCATGGCATAAATACTTCTAGCATGAACATAACATAATTCAACTTAATCATGATTTAAGCCTAATCACCTAACGATGGTATAAACATACTTATGCATAAATATTCCTAATCATGGTGTTTTGCTTTAAACTTGCAAAAAGGGGATTTTTGAGTCTAATCTAACCATGTCTCACATATGTCATCATATAATTCTTTAAAACAAGATAGACTTAATCATAGATCTCAATTATGCCAAATATCATTCCTAGCCATATTCATAAGTTTGCAAAAGCATGACTAATACATGGTGTCAAAATTCCACATAGTTTCATATGAACTATAATAACCAAACTTGTTTCAATTACTTGCAAAATGATTTATACATAAAAACATACATCATAATGGCATAATAACAAAGCCTCAAATTTGCATGAATCTCCATTAACTACATACATGTAGCTTCAATATAGTTTACACAATTTGCGCAATATTCCAACGTTTATTTGCATAGAACTACCGCATGTAGTTCTTTATAATGAATAACATAATTTTGCACAAACATGAATTACTTCCATTGCCACAATTCAAGCATACACATCAACACAGTTGTTTATTATACCAAAGTAATACTCTACTTACAATGGTTTGATGAATTCTCTAGTTTAGGGATTGAAGACGCAAATTCCTTTGTTGAATTGATTAGCTTTAGGTTGCTTGAATTGCTTTAGGCCTTAGAACTTCCTCCCTAATCCTCTCTTTAGTTGGCGGCTATGCTTTGTCGTTCCTCAGCAACATGGCGGCTATGTTCTTAATTTTTAATGAATAGATTAGGGTTTAGTCTAGGGTTGTTTATATAGAGGTTAGGAACTAATTAGGACCCTTGATGTTGCTAGGTTAGATCATAGCCATTCATTAGGAAGAGAGACCAATAAAATCCCGCCACCTAGCCCTAATGACAAAGCAGACCACAGAAATTCGACCACACACCGACCTGGCCAGCCAGGTTGACTGGGCTCGACCAGGTCGACACCCCTGTCGACAGGGCTGTCGACAGCCCTGTCGACATGGGTAGCCCAGGTCGACAGCCCAGTCGACCTGGGTGGCCCAGGCGGCGCTTTTCTGGCCCAATGGGCCCCACTTCGGAATATTTAATTATTTTAATCTGTTTGAATTTTAAATTTAATTCAAAACTTCCGAAGGCCATATCTTCTTCATACGGACTCCGTTTTTCGAAAACTCGGACTCTATTTCGCGTATTTTTCCGAGACGAACGCAATGGCGTATCCCGTTTCCCTTAGTTCTTTGATTTCAGATTAATTATACTTTAATTTGTTAATTTCACAGTTATAGAATTTTCGGGGTGTTACACATGTCGAGATTTGAGGTTAGAGGTAGAGGTGGCTGTTATCAGAGAAATTACAATGAATCTCTTGCTTCAACTTACAGTGTAGGTAAATAACTTAACAATTCATCATACGCGTGATGTCTATTATCACATTTATTTATCATTTCATAAATAGACCGGACAACTGTGATTTCTTTTAATATTAAAAAGTATTGCAGATATCATCCCTTGAACATCCAGCAAAACTCATTGATAAAGAAGACATGGAGAACGATTAATTGAGGCTGGCATGTTTAGACATGCTTTTGTTGAACCAAATGAATTGAATGGTACCATTTTAGGTCTATTAACCATTGTTCTTCTTTTATTCCACCATGTCATACATTTTCCTACTGTTTCCTTTTCCATATTTTGCGATGTTTTTTTAAAGACCTGCACCATACATGTACAGTTGTAGGCTTTAAATTTTACACTCAAACTATTTAATGAAATGACCAATGATTTGTGCTGAATATCAAAATTCTTAGATCAGATGTAGGTGTACTGATGACTTTTTATTTAAAAGTGAAAGAAAATTCTCCTTCATTAAATACAGAGATAGGACAGTGGAGATATACAAATAATGTACCTCTGTGTTATGTAATTATGTTCGTACCTTGAATTCTGAACTTGTTTTCAACTTGATAAATTTCTTCCACTCATTCATACATCTAATGTTAGATGGTTTTAGATGAAGTCTTTTCTCCATGGACTTTGCTTGTAACACCTGCCAAACTAATCTACATTTTGATGCCCGCTAAATACCACCCATTTGTTGAAAAACTAGTGTTCTGTACCAATCTAAATCCAATTTAAACCTTGCCTGCGACAATCAAAATTCGGCGTAAAGTGTTTGAGGTAAGCAATAAATAATTTTTTCACCTGACAAACCAATTAAACATAAATAGAGTTACAAATTTTTAGTATTTGAATGCATATTAGTCAGGGTCAATATTGGCAGAGTCGCAAAAGAAAGATGGCTACAAGCACGTTAAATTTTTGCGGACTTAATTGGATTTCATATTGGAAATAACCTCTGATCATGTCATATACTTGTATGCAGCTTGACCCTTGTGCATATCTGATTATTTTGACTGAGTATGTGAGTCAAATGCCTATACAATGTAATGATTCTAACATGACGATGACAGTTGAATGACCCATATGATAGGATACTCACAAATATGACAATTAATGACAGTCAAATGTATAAACTCACATTGACAGTTTATACATTTATAAACTGTATAAACAATTGTGAGTATGTGAAAATGAGTATCCTATCATTTTGAGTGAGTCAGCGACTCACTATAAAAGATAGGATACTCACATTGAAAGCACATATGGTCCGGGGTCGCTGACTCGCTATAAAAGAACGATGACAGTTTATACATTTGTGAGTATCCTATTCATACTCACATTGAAAGCACATATAGATTATTTCAGTTTGTGATTATTTTGATAGGGGGCTAACTTCAGTTTGCTGACTGAACTCCCGTCGTCTGGGGTTACCATGTGTGGATTTATCTTTCAGGTTCAGCGTACGAAATAGTTTGATTCAACCTAAACATAAGTATCAGTATTTGTAACATCCGTGAATCCTAAGTTGGACTGATAAATTCCAGTATATTAAATATTGCATGAAGCAAAGTATGTCCATACGCTACCATACAGAACAATTGAGAACATGTCTAATATATTTGTATTAGATTTTGCGCAGTTCATTGTACAATGAATGCTTATATGTGCAGTGCTAATTGAAACATTATATCTTCATCTGCATATACAAGATATAGAATGTGCGGTTGTTCCGTGGATATAATTATGTTTAGAATTATCAATTCTTAAAATATAGTTCATACTTCTGGTGTCATGTTTGAGGTGAAGAGGAAGCATCCTTCATTCAGCCCCAGAACCCCATAATTTCAGACATTTGTCACCCCCCCCCTCCACAAACCAACCCACACACAATATTATAGTATATCTACAAGGAGAAAACAATGAATCTAATGTTTCTGACGCTATATATATACAAATTCAACACAAATACATACGCATGGCACACGCATGGATGCACACTGTATATATAGAACTGCCTTCTTTTATAATTTAGAGTTCATACATATTGTCCAATTTAGAAAATGAGTATGTGAGTCAAATGCCTATCAAATAGGGTTGTATGTTTTTTAAAGCTTGAAAGCACATATGGGTCAAAGATCCTATCCATAAATTAATGGTCGCTGGCTCACTATAAAAGAGCGATGACAGTTTATAACATGAAAGTATGTGAGGTTATATATTTGACTGTCATATTTGTGAGTATCCTATCATTGCATTTGTGAGTATCCTATCATTGTAATGATGACAGTTTATACATTTGTGAGTATCCTATCATTTTATACAGTTTATACATTTGTGAGTATCCTATCATTGTAATGATGACAGTTTATACATTTGTGAGTATCCTATCATTTTATACAGTTTATACATTTGTGAGTATCCTATCATTTTGAGTATCCTATTCATACTCACATTGGAAGCACATATAGATTATTTCAGTTTGTGATTATTTTGACAGGGGGCTAACTTCAGTTTGCTCAATCGAAACCAATATCAAAAAATAAGAATTAATCTTAAAGCAATAAATATAAGAATTAATCTTAAAGCAAAAAAGAGTGTTACCTAGATGCTTTCCCATAAAACATCTTTCAACTCGGTACTAAGTTGCTTCCATCCACTTAGTGTAACCGGAACAATTTCTCGTACAAGTGGTCTTAAAGAGGATAATTTGACTGACCCCAGCCCTATTGGTTTGCCTGTAGTATTAAATTCAACTTCTATTTGCTCCACAGAATTGAATGGAAGTCTTCTAACTTTGGTTGGCCCTCTAGGCTTTCTTCTCGGTTTTCCTTCCGCTTGAACTACGTTGTCAACGGTTTGTGGAATGTCTTGTATTTCTGCATTGTTTTCTAATACAATTTCAACTTGATGACTTTCTAATGCATATGGGCTGTTATGTATTTCAGAATTCTTTTCTGGTTCAATATTAGGCTCGTTTTCTACTTGATTGTTTTCAAACAGCTCTTTTCTTGAACGTTTCTTCCTCTGTTCATCGATTTCGTTTTGCATGTGGCTTTTCCTTTTCATGGCCTTACTCTTCTTCGCTATTTTCTGTTTATAAAAATTAAAAGGACAACTATCATGAATGAGGCTATTAATACATAAATTCTAATGAAATACACTAAGTGAAAGTGAAAGAAAAGACTTGAACATGTGCGGCAAACATGCCTTTCAGTTGTGTATTTATAACAGAAACGATGGCGAATTTAGAATGTTTTTGAAATGAGTGAAAATGATTTTTGCTCCAACTTGTTCATATAATATTACAAATATCTGGCATCGTTTTCGATAATGTTTCCATTGGTTTCGGGTTTCTGATTAGGTATGTGGATATGAAACATGCACAGTTAGTAGCTCATGGTTACCTAATCCTCTTAACAAATATAATAACTACTGAACTTAAAACGTATAAAGATAACGTGATTATATATATATATATACACACACACACAGGTGGATGCAGCTGATTCAGATTCAGATGCTTATCTCTGAGTCAGCAGTACATACATATACATGAATGACACATCCACATTACATTGTTTTCTTTTGTGTCGACAGGATTGAACGAGCGACAATTCGTTTGAAATTAAACACTTGGAGCATTCTAATGCCAACCCAACATGGACAAGATGGTTAGTTAAAATAAATGAATAAATAAAACTTATGCCATAAAAAATACTCACTGATACTTTAGCATGTAGCAATGATTATTCGATAAAATACAAGATTTGATAAGCTCATGGACTCAGTCGATTATTCCACAAGTCAATTCAACATAGAAAGAATAACATGTTGCTAGCTATTACTAAAAATAATTGCGCAATTATGCAGTATAATACCTATACAAAAATAATGAATGATTTACTAACGACATCCTGATTTCATCGATATATTTAGTGGATGCTAAGGCAAATATAATTATATAAAGATATATAACAATAAAACAAAATAAGTTAGTGTTGTTACGAAAATGCAGAGAAAGTGAATGGGATTGATTCAGGTATAAGTACATGTTTCTGACCCTGCACTGAAGCAGATTCAGGTCACCAGCTGTGTTTTGGGTTCATTGCCAGCACTAGATTCTACGTTCAACAATACATAGTTTTCGCGCCTACAAAAATTGAACCACTAATCTAGATTGCTCATTTAACTCGTTTACTTAATGCCTTAAATCTATTCAACCCAAGGGGCAAAAACACTGTTAACAGGAAAAAAGAGACATTTTTACATTTGGTCAAAACGTGAGGTCCGACCAAAAATGAGTTCAGCATGAGAAAAGGAGGCCATACACACTGGAATAAGCCAAGTCGACCCATTATATTAACTCACTTTCGAATACAAATCTGTGCTTTTAGATAAAGGAGAACCCATAACTCCATAAAGAATCAACCTATTGAAAGTATTGTTTGCATTTCTAAGGGCTAATTGAATCATAAAAGGGAGCTAAGCAAGCCTTAGCTCAGCCGGACATGCCAGTTACACACTTTCATGCATCATGAAAATCGAATTCTTTTGGGAGGATAATCTGCAAATATGGACATGCTCTTATGATATAATTTCTTGTTAAGGTGTGATTGACATGATTTGGATTACAATTATTGTATTTTTGTATGAAACTGCAAATATCCCCTGCAGATACTACAATCTATGATTGAGTTTCAAATGCGTACTGATAATTAACATTAAGCTAATGTTATACACTTACCACATGATAAACATATTACTAAAAATATAGATAATATGATATGATTATAAAATTAAGTAAAATATCTATTCATTCAGTTTAAAAAAAATATGCAAAGAGAACAGCAAAACATATAATGGCTTCTAATGCTAGATTCAAGTTCTCTTTCAAGCATAATCAAGTATATAGTTTGAAAACAAAACAACATTAATGTGTATTACTTTATTAAGAATTTCCCTAGCTACAAGTGCTTAACAAACATTGGGAAAAAATAAATAAGCCTACCAATTTAGAAAGGGTAACCTCATCGTCTCCTTGATTGTCTTCAAGCTGCTTATTTGTTGCGCTTTTCTTTTTATGATCGTCGAATTCTTTTTGCATGTGTCTAGTTCTCACATTCCCACAGTTGCTCATTTTCTGTACCACAAGCAATGAACAAATTAAACAATGACAAAATAATAATTACAAAACAGTAATGATTACAAAACAATTATAAAAAATAGTAATGATGTTGATACTTTGTTCACTGAATTTGCAGAAATATTGATGCAATTTTAATAACAATATACAATGTTCATTCGACATCAGCTATGACATAACCATTGTATTTGCAGAGAAATTATTTGCAAATTCAAATAAGGCATACAAATTAAATAATACTTTAGACTTTCCTACATGTAGAATGAACAATGAAATATTTTGTGTACTTTTTAACTTCGTCTTTAAAAAATGCACAAACTCGTTTATTTGTTAATATTACACCCTAAATCTGGACTAATATCGTACACAAGCAAATAAGTAGGGATTACAAACCTCACAAGCAAATAAGTATGGAAATCTACTCAAATATGCCTTCACAATCTTCTCTAACATACCTAACGTTCTCAACCGAATCAATATCCATGTCGGTTTCTTCACAATCTTTCCTAACAAAGCTAACTTCCGTAACAGGATCATATGTCTCTAACTCATGATAGCCTCTTGGTGGTGCTTTCATTACAACATACCAATTAGAATGGTCATTCTCTCTAGAATAAAAAACTTGTTCTGCTTGAGGTGCAAGGATATACGAATCTTTTACAAATGAGGCTTGATTTTGTTGTAAATTGACAAGAGTGAATCCATCTCGACCTTCACTCCATTCCTATATTTGCCCAGTGACACTTGAATATGGGAATATAAAAAACATGATAGTCTATCAAGATTATGTCTGTCACTACCCCATAATAAGTGACCACATCAACTCTTTGGGAAATATCTTTTTCGCTTGCCCTACACATGGTAGTCGCATCGTAAGTGACTCCGTAGTTTTGGGTTTCTCTTTCCACGTCTTTTGTATGAAAACGATGTCCGTTAATTATATAACCTTTATAGGACAATGCATTACTACTTGGGCCAAAAGCAATCCATCTTAGTATTTCATCACTTGTTGATTGAAAAGGTACCTGCAATCAAATCGTTTTACATAAATTTTGAAGTAAAAAAAGAAATTTGTTTGTCCACGGACGGATAATTAAAATTAAATTAACCTTCTTTTTAATCCAATCTGAGAAAGTATTTGTATGTTTTTTCCACAGCAATGTTGCATTTTTTTCCAAACGCTTATCAGAATTTTGTAACTCCTCCAAATGCAAATTGGTGTTTAAATAATTTTACCCAAGTTATATTCAACATCAAAAACTTATTAAAAAGGTATAAACAAAATATATTATGTACTTACTCTAAGTATGGTTCCACCGCAGCTATATTCATAAACACAACCAAATGAGCAACATTTTTTTCATTCGATGACAATGTAATTGTCTTCGATTTTAAAATTGGACGTCCTTCAAGTATCGCTTTGTTTTCATAATCTTCATTTCGGACTTCTTTCCCATCCATTTGTACTTTCTTTTGTAGAAATTCAGTAAAAAATCTAATAGATTCTTCTGCAAGATAAGATTCTGCAATACACCCTTCAAGTCGTGCATAATTCCTTATATAATCTTTAATCGTTTTCATATACCTTTCAAAAGGGTACATCCAACGAAAATGAACCAGACCACATAATTGCGCTTCTCTTCCAAGATGAATTGTCAAATGTACCGTTATATCGAAAAAGGAAGATGGAAAATATCTTTCGAGTCCACACAAAATTTCAATAATCTCATCATTAAGTCACACCAATGTCTCTCTTTCAAGAACACGTTGACATATTTGATTGAAAAACGAACACAAACGAACTATTAGTGTTCTAACTTTTTTCGGTAACAAATCTCTAACCGCAACAGGTAACAATTTTTGCATTAGCGCATGATAATCATGCAACTTCAACCCACTAACGTTGCACTCTTCTAATGATACAAAATCTTTTGAAATTTGAGCAATAACCATCGGAACCTTTAAAATCATGTAACCTTTTACAAAATAAAAATTTTCGGACAATGACAACGTATATGGAGCCGGTGGTAAATATGTTCTATTCCCACGAGGTTGTGCATAAAGACTTTATTGAATCCCCCATTCCTCCAAATCCTTCCTTGAATTAATTCCATCTTTCGATTTACTATCATGCAACATCGTGCTTGGTAGGCTTTCATCGACATTTTTCTCAACATGCATCACATCTAAATTATGTCGTAAAGGAAGTTCCTACAAATATCAATAATACAACAATTTATTAACTTTTATATTGTTTGGTCTATTAAACAAAACATAATTTTAATACTAACCTCCCAATATGGTAAATCAAAAAAGATTGATCTTTTATTCACCTTAATACTCTTTTTTTCTATCATCTTCGTCTTCTTTACTATGAGTACTCTTCCCCTTCCTCTTTTTACTTTTTAACTTGTTACTCAACTCCGTCTTTAGCTTCTTCGTGTACATCCTCCTTTTTGTTGCTTCATTCTTATCTTTTCCAAAAACATTTGAAAAACCATCCAAAATAGCAGAAATGTTTCGTCCCGTTAGAATTCTAGCTCTATCACCATCCTCTACAGTGTTATCAAACCAAGTTTTTTGTTTCCTCCATGGATGTAAAGGGTCTAGAAACCTTCTATGTCCCATATAAACACTTTTTCGACAATGCTACAACCATCGATGATGAGTGTTAACACCGCATAATGGACAAGCTTTTTCGCCTTTTACACAGCATCCTGCATGATTTCCATAGGCTGGAAAGTCGTTTATTGTCCATAGTAAAATTGCTCTTAAATTAAAAACTGATTTACTGAATGCATCATATATATCAATTCCATTCTTCCATAAATAATTTAAGTCTTCTACCAATGGCGCCAAGTACACATCAATATCATTTCCAGGTTGCTTTGGTCCAGGAATTATTAATGTTAGCATCATATTTTCTTTTTTCATACATAAGATAGGCGGGAGATTATATGTCACAAGCATTACTGGCCAACAAGTATATTTGGAGCTCGTCGAAGCAAATGGATTGACACCATCTGAAGCAAGACCAAGTCTGAGATTATGTGGATCAGATGAAAATGATTTCCACCTCTCGTCCACTGCATTCCATGTTACAGAATCTACAGGAAATCGCATTTTTCCATCATTGCTTTTATTGTTGAAATGCCACCTTAGGTCTTCCGCCATCTGCTGCGATCTATACATTCTCCTAAATCTTGGAATTATTGGAAAATACCTTATATAATCTCCTTAGTGTCCTCATTTATCTTCATCTCGAAGAGTTACATTTCGGACAACTTTCTAAATCTTGAAACTCTTTTCTAAAAAGACAAAAATCCTTCTTACAAGCATGAATCTTTTCAAACCCCATGTCAAATACTTTGAGAATTTTTTTTACATCATACAACGTCTTAGGAAGTACATTATTCACCGGCAACAACAACTGTAGAGAAAATGTGTGCGTGTACTTGCCGAGTATAATACACTCACAAGGATCGTGTAATATGGTGTATAACACACAAGTATGCAATAAAAACAAATCACAGATATATAACAGTAAATGTAGTAAAATAGAAAAATCACACCAGGAATTTTTATACTGGTTCGGAGCACCGTCCTACGTCTAGTCCCAGACTTCTATCTAGATTTTCACTAATCAACAACCTCACTTCACCCGGAGGAACAGGTATACAACACCCGAGCAGCCGAACGGGATTTCGCGCCTCTAACAACATGAGGACTTCAACACTTGCCTAATCACACATAGGACTTCAACACTTACCTGATCACACATAGGACTTCAACTGATACAATGGTTTTGAGTTCTGCTTTGTGTTCTTGATTCAACATGGATAGTCAACAGTTTGAGTACAATCTTCCTATAATCTGATCCTCAAGTATATACTTTGAATGCGTAGATTTAAGGAAGTAGAATGCTTGTTGAATCAAATGATATTGAATTGATTCAAGGATTCAACAAGTATTTGAATTTGGATAGCTTTTAGAATGCAAGAGTATTTAGAAAGTGAGATCAGAAATTAGAGAAAGAATCGGTGATTTGAAAGTATGATTTTTAAGTCTATTTATAGTGTAGAATAGTTTCATTCCTTCATGAAGAGTTTCTAGAAAAGATTTCATCTGTTTCCATTTAAAATTGAAGAGAAAACTCTTGATGAATGGAAGCAACCCTTCATAAAAAAGCTTGGTGTTCGGAACCGGTCGACTGGTTGAAAATCATCGGTCGACTGGTTATGTTTCTGGAAATTTAAAGAATCAAAAAAATAGCCGTTATGTGAAAACACAATAAAACCGGTCGACCGGTCCTTTTTTGGGCGGTCGACCGTTTTCTGGCGATGGACCAGAGGACCTCGGTCCATAGTATATATCACTCTGCACTCTTTCCCGGTCGGAGCCTGGACCGTTTGGGCTTTTTCTGTGACTTTTTAATTCCTCAAATATACATATTTCAGCAACGAAGTTTTGTGCATTCGTGTTATACTTTGAGGATAGATTTTAACATATTTCTAACACGACTCAAAGTAAAAAACCTTAGCTCTATGAAATGATCTTCATTGCACCTTTATATGTTGGCATCGATCAAAATCTTGTCTCAACATTCTCCCCCTTTCTGATTGATGACAACATCTTGGATTTTCTCCCTATAAATATAAAGCTCCCCCTGAATTTCTGCAACATTTGTTAGTTCATAATATAAATAATCTTACCTTTTGATTCCTGCATTAACAAATGTTAGATCACATATATTATTACCATGTTAAGCACATAATTTTAAATGATAGTATATGTAACATGAATGATATGAATAATCATAAGAGAAAATATTTCTCCCCCTTTGTCATCGATTAAAAAGAATAAATACCATAATAAGCACAGTAATCGAGAGTAGTAGAGAATACAATTATTATAGCACCTTTAGGGGATATTGAATCATGTTATTTTTTTGATAAGCTGAGTTTTCAACGATATTCAGAGATGTCGAATAACCTTCTCTTTATTGTGGTGTATCTGCAATAAGTATAAGATATATAGTTTTGGTACCCACTTGCTTTGTTTGGGTCCATGGGTTAGATGGAAGGTAACCATACCCAAGAGGGTTTAATGGAACTTTTAAAGATAAAATTTTCATTATTAACCACTGAATCAAAATAATCATCGATATATTTTTCTCTGTTTTTCCAACTTACAAGAACCTAAATACTTAAGTTATCTCTAGTGATATTCCTATTCGTACTTCTATATTTATTATAAATACCGCAAGTCATAGAAGTATTCAAATTTCTATAATAATTGGGTTTTGGATGTGCATTAGTAATAGCAGTGATATTCTTATTGTACATAAAAGCATATCTAGTACTATTTCTATGATTATTATATCCTATACCATTTTTGTCATATAAAGGTCGAGATCTAAAAATCATGTTTAAATCATTTTGACCTTTATTAAATTTCGCGAATTTAATTGTACATTTGATTCCACAGTCGCGATTGATATTTTCAAAAGAAACTTTGCTATTAATACCCTTATTTAATTCAGAATTCTTCCTTTTTAAAGTTCTATTCTCATTTTTGAGACAACTAATTTTAGATTCTGAATTATATAAAGATGATTGTAATTTTTCAACATTTTCTTTTGATTCAGAGATTGCTTTTTGCAAAATATTATTATTAACTTTTAAAGTCTCACGTTCTTTCGATAATTCCAAATTCTTTTCAGTTAGAGCTTCATTCTCTTTTTCAAGAGACGAAATTAAAGAACTAGAATTATTTAAAGAATCTTCTAATGATTTATTTCTATTTTGCAAAAGATCGATTTCCTTTAAAAGAACATTGTTTTTATCTTCTAGTCGCTCATTTTCTTTTTGAAGGAAATGTTTTTGAGAAACAATCTCTTCTAAGGTATTTTCAAAACATTTGGCTTGTTTTACCAAACGATTGTTTTCTTCTTTTAATTTGGAATTTTCTTGCTTGTAATTTTTTGACATAGCCAAAACGACTGTATTGAGTTACAATAATTTTTCATGGTCTAACAAAAGATCTTTATATAATGAATCCACACATACCGATTGTGATCTGACTTTAGCCATAAGACATTTGCTTCCTTGCTCTCTTGATTCTGCTTTGCCGCTCTTCCACTTTCTAATCCCTTAACTGGACTTCTTTATTGTCATTTGTTCTAGGATGTGGTTACGATCTCTAGAACACCAGGCTCTGATACCAAGTGAAAATGTGTGCGTGTACTTGCCGAGTATAATACACTCACAAGGATCGTGTAATATGGTGTATAACACACAAGTACACAATAAAAACAAAACACAGATATATAACAGTAAATGTAATAAAATAGAAAAATCACACCAGGGATTTTTATACTAGTTCGGAGCACCGTCCTACGTCCAGTCCCAGACTTCTATCTGGATTTTCACTAATCAACAACCTCACTTCATCCGGAGGAACAGGTATACAACATCCGAGCAGCCGAACAGGATTTCACGCCTCTAATAACACAAGGACTTCAACACTTGCCTGATCACACACAGGACTTCAACACTTACCTGATCACACACAGGACTTCAACTGATACAATGGTTTTGACTTCTTCTTTGTGTTCTTGATTCAACAAGGATAGTCAACAGTTTGAGTACAATCTTCCTATAATCTGATCCTCAAGTATATACTTTGAATGCGTAGATTTAAGTAAGTAGAATGCTTGTTGAATCAAATGATATTAAATTGATTCAAGGATTCAACAAGTATTTGAATTTGAAGAGCTTTTAGAATGCAAGAGTATTTAGAAAGTAAGATCAGAAATTGGAGAAAGAATAGGTGATTTGAAAGTATGATTTCAAGTCTATTTATAGTGTAGAATAGTTGCATTCCTTCATGAAGAGTTTCTAGAAAAGATTGCATCCGTTTCCATTGAAAATTGAAGAGAAAACTCTTGATGAATGGAAGCAACCCTTCATAAAAAAGCTTGCTGTTCGGAACCGGTCGACTGGTTGAAAATCACCGGTCGACTGGTTAAGTTTCTGGAAATTTAAAGAATAAAAAAATAGCCATTATGTGCAAACACAGTAAAACCGGTCGACCGGTCCTTTTTTGGGCGGTCGACCGATTTCTGGCTATAGACCGGAGGACCTCGGTCCATAGTCCATATCACTCTGCACTCTTTCCCGGTCGGAGCCTGGACCGTTTGGGCTTTTTCTGTGACTTTTCAATTCCTCAAATATACAGATTTCAGCAATGAAGTTTTGTGCATTTGTGTTATACTTTGAGGATAGATTTTAACATATTTCTAACACGACTCAAAGTAAAAAAACCTTAGTTCTATGAAATGATCTTCATTGCATCTTTATATGTTGGCATCGATCAAAATCTTGTCTCAACATGTAGTACCTTCAAAAGCTTATCAAAACCATTATCGGATAATCCAACCTTACATTTAAGATTATACAAAGCAGTGATGGTGGATAGTTTAGTTTGATTTACACAATCTGGATATAAGGGGGTTTCTGCATCCTCCAAATTCTTAAGTAAATCATCCTCACGTTTTTGAACATCCTCGTCTTCATTAACATCAGTAAAAAAAAGCATGATTCAAAAAATCTTCATCTTCAAAATGAATAGCTTTAAGTAGATCAAATGTATTGTCCAACTTCATGTCTACGCCCACATTTAATTTTTCACCATGATGATACCACTTAGTACTGCTCTTGTACGTAGGATCCATCCCCCTTATAACTAAATGCTCAACAATAACGTCATCATCTTGTCGACTAAGATTTTGGCAACCTAAACTAGGGCATAAAAGTTTATCTACATTTCTTATATTTCTCTTTGCAGCATCTACGAAACTTCTTGCCCCTTGCGAGTACTCCTTGGAAGTTCTATAATGAAAATAAAATCAACATAATAGTTGAGTTTTAACATAAAATATTTCTATTTTCTGAAATTAAACATAGTTGAGAATACTGAATCATCTATTTACCTGTGTAAATAAACCCAATCTTTTTCCATCAACATACAATTAAGGATACACACGGGAAGAAAGAGTGCTCAAGCTCCAAAACTACATAGAAAAAAGATTGCTACACCATAGAGTACATTAAATTTGTACTCACATTGTTAAGAAATACACACATTTCCAAAATAAGGAGAAATGCTTGATTATTGTATATTATGTTAGGAGAACAGACTTTAACCTACATGCTAAAATTCTTGAGTGCCTAGAACATTATCTAAGATATTGTGAGAAGGTAGGAGAGATGCTTGATTACTATATATTAAGTTAGGAGAACAGACTTTAACCTACATGTTAAATGGAACTGAACCCGCGACTATAGATAAATGCTCCATAGCTGGATATGTATTCATTCATATCAACGTCATCAACCTCAACTGCTCATATGCTATTCCTACACTCATCAATTATTATTATTATTCTAAGACCAAACGGTAACAACCGTGGTCTTCAATTATTCGATTGACAAGCCCTAACTTAGCTCCATCCGTTCTTTGCTCATCTTCAACATTGTCGCCCTCGTTCCTCCTTGCCCATCGCCGTCGTCGCTCCTCTCCCTCGTCCCTCCTTGCCTTCGTCGCTGGTAAGCGATTGTTTTCTAATGTCTTCAATTATTCGATTGACAAGCCCTAGCTTAGCTCCATCTGTTCTTTGCTCATCTTCAACGTTGTCGCCCTCGTTCCTCCTTGCCCATCGCCGTCGTCGCTCCTCTCCCTCGTCCCTCCTTCCTTCGTCACTGGTAAGCGACTGTTTTCTAATTTCAAGATATTAAAAATGAACATTTGTTCTCTAATGTAGTAATGTTTTTTGCTTCTTGTTTTAGATAATTCAGTTAAGTCTTATTATAACAAAATTGAAAGTGAACCTCACATGGTAAAATGAAACATCATACCATCATCATGAACCAAACAAAGAAACAACACTTTGAAAAAAAAATCTGAATTTAAAACAAAAAAACTGCACCCAAAACCACCAACCCCCCCCCCCCCCCAACCCCCCAAAAAAAATTTGCAATTTCTGAAACATATTCTGCACTTTTAAAAAAAACTGAACTTGTTCCAAAAAATAGCACTTCAAAAAAAATGCTTTTTAATTTTAAGAACAAAACACTTTGCCTTAAAAAACACAGCAGCAGGTCAAAATCAAGTCTCAAAAGGGCTCGAGTTTCAGATGGTGGCCGATGGACAAGGTGTGAATGGATGAGCAAAATCGGCTATTGCTTAATGTCGAGATTTGTTAGCCTTTGGTCTTTTTAGGTTGCTATGTTAATTATATTTAATAGATCTCTTCTGAATTTTATAAGCCATACAAACAGAAATGATTTATACATCAAGCTTTATTATAATATATCATTTCTTATTCAAACATTTAAGAATTCACAGCACCCTGCTCATACAGTAACTCAAACCCCAGTAGCAAATATGATAGTTGATATGAATTTTCCAATAATGTATTTGTATTTTGCACAAATAATAATGACGTGAATGGATAAACTAATACATTTAGTAGTGTGGAAAATAATGTTGAAAAACCTTACAGTTCATACAGTGAAATGTAAGTTGTTAAGTGATATATATTGCAAAACAAAATAAGTAATTATTATTATAATAGTGATAAAAGTATAAATTCTAGGTTTTTGAACAGTCTGAAAACATGTTAGTGGTACTCAGTCATACTCATACCGTCAAGTTAGCTCATCAAGTTGGAAAAAGGGATTTAAATTTAGTAAACAGCCACAAAATTTGGAAAACACAATCAAAGCAACCAACAAATCAATGAATGACATATGGTTAATTGTAAAGAATATTGTTATTGACAGTAGTTCATCTACATATGGCATGATTACACATCAAAAATAGAAGTACGCAATTCTCAAACATCAAAAGGAGAAATGACTTACTGTAATAACCCGGAAATCCGAGGCAATTTAAAATTTTTATTTTGGCGATTTTAGTGAATTTTGAATATATAAAATGAAATATTTTAAATAATATCGACGAGAAATTTATTTTTGAAAAGAATTAGAACGTATATATTTATATAGATTGTCGTTAGAATATAAATAATTATTTATAATTATAAAAGGAATTGAAAATGGCGCGGTAGTTCGATAATTCGATTTCAAATTTCAAATGAATATACAGGATTCAAAATAAACCGGATTTTAGCGAAACCAAAAATAATTGAATCTAATTGAGAATATCTTTCCAACGAATCCGAAAAATCAAAATTTCATAGCGGGGATAAAAAGATATGCCCAGTTGAAAATTCTGAATAGTCGCTATGGAATTCAAGCCCTTAAAAATGGAAATTTTGCAAATGACCTCGGATTTCGACGAAACCACTTTTGTTGGATCCGCGATGTAAAATTATAGCTAGGTTTCAAATTTCATAATTTTTCGAATCAATATGTGAGCGTAGCAAAGGAAAACACGTTTGACCAGTTTCAGTTGATTTTAATCGAGTGGAAAATGGCCTTTTTTCAGACGGTCTCAGAATTTGACGAAATTACTTTTATTAGGACTGTATCGTCAATACGAAGCTAGAAAATATTTTTCGAGGATTTTTCGAGTTAGTATGTGGCCCCGGTAAATTGAAAGGCGCGCTCAAATTCAATATATAGAGTTATATTTGGATTTTAACGAAAACTGATCAAATCAGCCTGCGATACATATCCCATTGTGTTCAGAATGGGGGTAATTAGCTATGAACGACAGGCGGTGGGTCTCGTTTCGAGGTCAAAATAAAAAGTTACTTTTTGGAATGAAATAAAAAAAATTATATAAATAATCTTCCCTCTTCTCTCTCCTTATCATTCAGTCAACGAAAAAAAAGAAACAAAACCCAAAACCCGATCCCCAATACCCCGTCGCCCACCGCCTCAGACGCCAGCGCGCCGACCCCCTACGCCATCGCCGGACCCCTCATGGCCACCCCCTTGCCCCAACGCACCTTTCCCCTCTTCCCCCTCCACCGTTCGTAAACCCTAGCCATAACCCCCCCCCCCCCCACCTCGAGCGCGCCACCACAGCCCCCCCCTCCCCACCTCGGGCGCGCCACTGCAGCCCCCCTTACCCCTTCGACGGACGGTAAAACCCCCCTCCTCTCAACCCTCCGACCAACAAAAAAATCTGTGAGTCTTCTACTTTGTTTTTTTTCTTTTTATTTTATTTTATTTACATTCAATTTATTTCCTTTTTATTATATATAACTGATTTAAAAATCTTGTTTTTTTTATATATGAAAATAAAGTGGTTAAAAATACGATTTTGATGAGATGAACTTCGCTAGAAAAAAATATGATTTTTGTGAATGTAGCGTTGGTGTAAAAATTAGATTTTTTTTATGATCAAAGAAGTGGTTCTTATACATATACTAGAGTAATAAAAAAATGACTTTTATAGTTTTGTTATAATAAAAATATGATCTTTATTTATGAAGAGTATTAAAAATATAATTTTTATAAGGTAGAGAATATAAAAATTTGATTTTTATATATTGAATAACGAAATAAAAATTTGATTTTTATATATTGAATAGCGAAGTAACAATAAATTTTTTACATATAGAATAACAAAATAAAATTTTGATTTTTATATATTGAATAGCGAAGTAAAAATAGAATTTTTACATATAGAATAATGAAATAAAATTTTGATTTTTATATATTGAATAGCAAAGTAAAAAATAGAATTTTTACATATAGAATAACGAAATAAAAATTTGATTTTTATGTATTGAATAGCGAAGTAAAAATTCGATTTTTATATATGTAGTGGCTACGGATAATAAAATTGACAAAAGGCGAGCACGATGAAGATTTCTGCATATGAAGAGTCGAGGCGTTTGGTTTAGCTAGTCAGTGAGAACTCCTCACCTTTAATTTAAATTTCTAGTTAAAAATATATACTAGGATGCAGACGGTGTTTAGTAGCACCCGACACCCGTCGTCCACAGACCATGGACGGCTTGTATGCTTGTTTGTTTGATTTTGATGTGTAGTTGATTGTGTGATGTGATGTGAAATGAAATAAAATATTTATATAGTGGAAAATATTTTATAGTTAAAAATATAATTTTTCACGTGTATATGAAATGAAATAAATAGTTATAAACAAATTGAACGATTTGTTTATATACACACATTTGACTGATATTGATTGGAACGATAAATTTTACACATCGCCCAACTGCATAAATAAAATCTGTGTTTGATTGTTTGAAACCCCACACGGGTATTGGGATGAGATTTGACGTACACTAATCCCGATTGTTTAGTTGTATGTCAATCGATGGATTGACAGACTGTGTAAGCGTTAATTAGTTATATTTAATGCTTGTGCAGTTGTGTGGTGCACTCTGGATGATGGTTGATTGTTTACCGTTGCTATTATATGCCTATGTTGTAGAAAATCCATATAATTAACATTATATGGTAATGGATTGGGCCTCATTCCAGTTTTGAAATAGAATATTTGAAAAAGAAATATTTGAAATAGAATATTTGAAAAAGAAATATTTGAAATAGAATATTTGAAAAAGAAATGTTTGAAATAGAATATTTGAAAAAGAAATATTTGAAATAGAGTATTTGAAAAAGAAATATTTGAAATAGAATATTTGAAAAAGAAATATTTGAAATAGAATATTTGAAAAAGAAATATTTGAATAGAAATATTTGAAAAGGAAATATTTGAAATAGAATATTTGAAAATAGAAATATATGAAGCCGTGTTAAGTAGTTAAACGCCATTTTAACACGAATGGGAATTTTGTCGATTTTATTCATTTTACAATGAATATCGAAAGTGATTTCAAAATATGATATTTTGAAATGAATTGAAATTCAAATTAAATTGAAATGAATTGAAATTCGAATTAAATTGAAATTAATTGAAATTCGAATTTAATTGAAATTCGAATTAAATTGAAATGAATTGAAATTCGAATTAAATTGAAATGAATTGAAATTCGAATTAAATTGAAATGAATTGAAATTCGAATTAAATTGAAATAGAATTGAAATCGTTTTGAATTGAATTTAAAACGTATTGAAATTGAACTGAAATTGATTT
The DNA here is from genome assembly GCA_030737875.1 of Allium sativum. NCBI lineage: Eukaryota > Viridiplantae > Streptophyta > Magnoliopsida > Asparagales > Amaryllidaceae > Allium > Allium sativum. The sequence goes on along the minus strand of JASFAX010002001.1, from coordinate 27,550 downwards.
GAATTGAAACCGATTTGAATTGAAATAGATTTGAATTGAAATCGAGTTGAAATGAATTTAAAACGAATTTATATTGGAAAGATTCAATTTTGATTTGAATTTGAGATGTAAGTTGAAATCATTTTGAAACGAATTTAAAACGATTTATATAATTCGTTTTCAAAGGAAACCGACGAAGTATATATTATATATATAATATAATGGCCTGAATAGAACGCGCCGCGCCGCGGCAGTTCGCGAATTTCGACCATTGACTTCGAATGGATATTGCGGGAGATCCGACCATCGGATTCTCCTAAAACCGGAAACGTTGGGTTCGTATCGAAAAGAGCTTTCTAACGAATATTAGAAATTAGAGATCTAGCAGTTGGATATGGAATTATGTCCAAATCAAATTTGGAAAAGGTCGCTGTAAATGCAGTTCGATGGCCGTTGATGGAAATCGACTGTACGGGCCTTGATAAAATTATTAAAAATAGTAATAATTTGTGTAAAATCATAAGAAATGATTTGTGAAGAATTAGGATGAAAAACTCCAAATTTGAAAAGATAAAAATAGATTTTTATCGAAATGAACTAGTTTTGAACTAGAATTATAATTCTATTTATTTTTAAAATAAATAAAGTGGATTTGAAATGGTTTTGAAAATAAATAGAATTTCCAATAAATGGATTGGAATCGAAATTATCTTTCGAATATTTCGATGTTGGATTTCGTGATTATACAGATATTGTTATGGAAATTTGAAAGATATATTTATATCATTATTTCCAGTACGATATTTGTTGGTCGTAGAATTTGATATTGAATATAAGCCGATATATTTTCTATTCAGAGCCTTGTATTTAATATCAAATGTGATTTGGGTTTGTCGTGAATGGTGACTTCATTGACACTGTTCTTAAACCCAATTGAGGAAAAGATTAAATCTTTTTATTTAGATTTAATGAAGTGTACCAATTAAATAAAATTTAATTAGAATTGAATTGGGATTGATTTTTGGGTTTAACGTGAACGGTGTTTTAAATAACACTGGTTCTTTAACCCGATAATTAATGGAATGTGATTTTGGGTTGTCGTAAACGGTATCTTCAATAATACTGTTCTTATATCCAAAGGAGTTAAGAAAATCAGAAACTAACTGGAGATTTGTTAAGTTGAATGGTTTCTTGGGTATTGATCTGATGTAGGTTTCGGCCTTTGGGGTTAATACTTAGGGAATTGCTCACTTGCTATTTTACGGTTAAAGGTTGATAGAATGGAATGTGATTTTGGGTTTATCGTGAACCGTGTTTTAAATGACATTGATTCTTTAATCCAGTTAAATATTAAAACTAAGTGGAGTTTTAATGAATCTTTAATTAGATTGAAAAGATCGAAAATGGAGTATCACCAGTTTTGCTCCAGGCGATAGTTAAATCTTTAATTAAATTTGAACGTGAAATGGTAATTGAATTTACCGATAACACCGTGGTGTTAGATATGAAGTATGACCAGTTTTACTTCATGGGATAAATAGGTTGGGATTGGGAAATAAAATAAATAATTACCTCGGGGTGGTTCGCTAATCCCGACTAGTTTGAAGTGATATTCAAAGGAAGATTAAAGAATAAATTTAAAAGAATTTATCTTTGATAAAATTAACGGGAAACTTTCCATAAGAATGTGAAATTTAGAAACTAACTGTAGGTTAGCTAAGAAGAATGGTTTCCTGGGTATTGATCTGATGTTGGTTTCGGCCTTCGGGGTTAATATTTGGGGAATTGTTCTCTTGCTAATTTACGGTTAGTGACTGGTGAATTGGAATGAGGCGTATGTTGTGTTTGTGCAACACTGGTTTATTATATACGCGAGTTATTCAGAAAGACCGGGTTTATCCCATTCCGAATAACTGATTCGACGAGATGTCGAGGATGAAGACGGTGGTCGAAGACCGGAGGTCTTCACGTCGTTTGGGTGATTACTGATGATCTTGATTGGGTCGTACACCCAAGAGGAGGAAATCAGTTAGTGGTCGTCCAGACGTACTTGGAGATCGATGGATATGCGGGGTGACTTGTAAATGGACTGTGTGTCTGACATTGGATATCATTCTGTGTGATTGATGGATATTGGTTGAATAGAGTGGTTTGCCTGTGTGGCATGCTAAGATGCAAATGATCAAGGCTTCTATTGAAAAGCAGAGTCTTGTGGTGGATGATCAAAGCACAGCCTGTGGGGCATAGCTTTGTGTAGCGTTGATTCGCGAGCCTCACACCCCGGTGGTGAACCAAAAACGGGATAGGACCCCAAGGAGGACATGTGTTTCCTTCTAGTTAGAAGTGGCGTCAGTGGTTTGACACGCCCTGACGAGTTTGACTTATGTGGTTGTTGGTTTGCGAGGCGCTTCGAATATATCGGTGACTGTGAAGCCGATGGAGTCATTCGTTGGCTAATTTACGCCCCAAAGGGCGGGGAAACGCAGTGTTCAGGCATTTTAATCCACATCGGTGGACCGGCCCTGTCGCTCCAAGGGTCGATGCGCTCTGACCCTGAGACATGGGCTAGTTTGTCTCGAATCGGTAGAGGACGATCCCTGGCCTCGGTTCACAGATGGAAATCCAACTTCCAATATGTGATGTTTCGATTTTTGTAATCCTAAATATGGCGACATAGTTGGATGGGGCGCTTATGCCGTCTACGATTGATACTTATGATTTGAAGTTGTTTTATACACTATGCACTTATAATTGTATCAAATGATTTGTTTTAAACGTATCAAGCATTCTTGGCTATTATAAGGTAAAACCCCTATCCTCCGGCTTGCGTTGCATTGTGTGATGGGACCTGGGTCTTATAATAGCTTCATTGTTCTTTATTTAGCATTGCGTTGTTGTTTTATGCACTGGTATTCTTGGTAGGAAACCCGTTCCGTGTCATACGGCGTGGTCCCTTGATTTACCTAACATTAAAAAAAAAAGATTAATAACTGTTTTAGTTCTCACACCAGTCCCATGACTGACCTGGAGTTTATTGTTTTAACCTAAACTCTGGGTGCCCTTATTTTGACACGGGCAGCTAGTAGTTTTGGTTTTGCAGATTTATACTCGCAGGATCCTGATTTACAGCTGGAACGATACTCGGAAAGCTCTGTATCCGTGTATTACTTCTAGTTGTGTATTGTATTATTTTCCGCTGCTATGTAATCTATTGTAATCTCTGATATTTTATAATGTATATTATTTGTTAATACTCTGTATATTCTAGTATTCTGATGGTATTGTTGTAATATACAATGAAATGTTCTTCTGTCTGAGTTATGTTGTGGCTTGTTCTCAACTCAATCCGCGCTTTCCCGTAAGGGGGAGTTCCTCTCACTTCAAAATTTATTTTAATTATATATCGATTATATTCGTTTTTATAATGAATATTGAAAAGTGATTTCAAAATCGAATATTTTGAACTGAAATTCGAATTGAAAATGAATTCTAATTCATTTCAAATTGATTTCCATTCAATTAGAATTCGAATCGAAATGAAATTGAATGGAAATCAATTTGAAATGATCGAAATTCGCGAACTGCCGCGGCGCGGCGCATTCTATTCAGGCCATTATATATATAATATATATATTATATATATTTCGTCGATTTCCTTTTAAAACGTATTTTATAAATCGTTTCAAATTCATTTCAAAATGATTTCAACTTCTTATTCGATTTCAAATCAAAATTGAATTTTCCTTTATAAATTCCTTTTTACATTCATTTCTATTTGATTTCAATTCGATTTAATCCGATTTCAATTCGATTTGAATTCCTATTCAATTCAATTTCAATTCGATTTGAATTCGTTTTCTATTCAATTTAATTCGAATTCAATTTCTATTTAGAGCCTTGTATTTAAAAACAAATGTGATTTGGGTTTGTCGTGAATGGTGTCTTCATTAACACTGTTCTCAAACCCAGTTGAGAAAAGATTAAATCTTTTTATTTAGATTTAATGAAGTGTACCAATTAAATGGTATTTAATTGGGATTGAATTTGAATTGATTTTTGGGTTTATCGTGAACGATGTTTTAAAATAACACTTGTTCTTTAACCCGATAATTAATGGAATGTGATTTTGGGTTGTCGTGAACGGTATCTTCAATAATACGGTTCTTAGACCCAACTGAGTTAAGAAAATCAGAAACTAACTGGAGATTAGTTAAGTTGATTGGTTTCTTGGGTATTGATCTGATGTTGGTTTCGGCCTTCGGGGTTAATATTTAGGGAACTGTTCTCTTGCTAATTTACGGTTAGAGACAAATAGAATGGAATGTGATGTGGGTTTATCGTGAACCATGTTTTAAATGACATTGGTTCTTTAACCCAGTTAAAGATTAAAACTAAGTGGAGTTTTAATGAATCTTTAATTAGATTGAAAAGATCGAGAATGGAGTATCACCAATTTTTCTCCAGGCGATAGTTAAATCTTTAATTAGATTTGAACATGAAATGGTAATTGAATTTACCGATAACACCGTGGTGTTAGATATGAAGTATTACCAGTTTTACTTCATGTGATGAATAGGTTGGGATTGGGAAATTAAAACAAATGATTACTTCGGTAAGGTTCGTTAATCCCGGCTAGTTTGGATAAACCATAATTTGGTTTGAATTGATATTCAAAGGAAGATTAAAGAATAAGTTTAAAAGAATTTATCTTTGATAAAATTAATGGGAACCTTTCCCTAAGAATGTGAAATTTAGAAACTAATTGTGGGTTAGCTAAGAAGGATGGTTTCCGGGGTATTGATCTGATGTTGGTTTCGGCTTTCGGGGTTAATATTTGGGGAACTATTCTCTTGTTAATTTACGATTAGTGACGGATGAATTGGAATGAGGCGACTCAGATATATCGGTGACTATGTGAAGCCGATGGAGTCATTCGTTGGCTCATTTACGCCCCAAAGGGTGGGGAAACGCAGTGTTCAGGCATTTTAATCCACATCGGTGGACCGACCCTGACGGTCCAAGGGCTCACCTGTGTCTGGGTCCTGAGACTCGGGCTAGACAGTCTCGAATCAGTAGAGGACTATCTTTTGCCTCGGTTCACAGATGGAAATCCAACTTCCAATAAGTGACATTTACGGGTTTTCACAGTTGGTATCGAATGTGTAATTGTAACAACCACTACAAGAAAAATACCCTATTGCAACTAGCTATTTGCAACAGACCACAAAAGGCAGTTGCAGTAAATGATATTTTGCAACAGACCTTTCGTAGCTTTTGCAGTAGATAAGATTTAACAACAGGCTTTTCCTTCCTGTTGCAGAAAGCATATTTTTCGCAACAACACTTTCATGCTTGTTGCGAAAACATACTTTTAGCAACGTTTCTTTCATTCCTGTTGCAATTGACATATAATTTGCAACTACACTTTCAAACCAGTTGCAAAAATTATATATTTAGCAACTGTTTTCACCAGTTGCGAGAACTGTAATTTTTTTGCAACAGGTAAAGCCACTTGCAAAAAACGTACTTTTAAAAATTATTTTTCCCGAAGTAATATTCAGTTATAATATAAGAAGTATAAGCATAATATCATATATATATATAATTAATTAATTAATAAGTGGCAAATATAATTAATATTATATCATTAAAAATTATATAATTTAGTAATTACTGTTAGTATTTAATGTTAATCAACTATTATATATATATGTATATATATATATATATTTAGTACTCAATTTAATAGTAAATAATTATGAAAGTATTAATAATAAGAGTTCTAAGTTAACTTAGTTCAAAAATTATTAACAATTTTAGTTAATTGAACTTAAATTAGTAACTAATATTCATAAAATTTGAAAAATAAAAAGAAACACATCTTAAAATAATCTCAAATTTATGTAATATGTAAACTCCAGAAAATCTAAAAATATTTAAACGAAAGAAGTTTGTGTAGACGAAAATTATTGCAAATTTGTGTATTACAGGAACAGCTATGTTTGTATACATTTAAAATTTTATTGCGTGATGCTTCTCGCGGGTTCCTATTCAGGTTTCAGTCGAAAAATTGGCTCCAAACCTTAAATCTTTTTGGCTCCGTCACAAAAATTTTGAACGTAAATAGAAAGACACCGATGTTTCCAGAACATTAACAATTTTCTCACTCTCATCCTCCTGCTGTAAACCAAATTCCCAAATGGCTGAATACCCTAAATCGGATGAAGTTATATGTAAGATATCAAACCTTAGTGCGCGTTTTCTTTCTGACTCGTTATTTCCGTAGTTCTATTCCCCCAATTTTCAATCTGGAATGGATTCCGACAAATTTTAATTTGGGGCTATTTGTTGAATTTGTATATAGATTGATTTGATCGCATGAGTTAGATCTATGACTATCATTTTGCTTGTTAACGTGTAATCGGTTCAATCTATTGAGGAGCCAAGGTCTTCTGAAAAGCGCGATGATTATAAGAAAATTTTTGTTCTGTAATTATCTTATAGCATGACAGACTACCATACACCCATAGAATATGAGCGTCTAAATAATTTTGTCCCAATTTCTGTTAATTTGATATCGATTGGGAATTTGTCGGTTTTGCTTAGAATATTAATGGACAATCCATTCTGATTTTCTGTCTTGTTTTCTTCTCTACATCGATGTAGTTGCTGTCACAGTGCTTGGTTGATCCATTCTCTAGCAGACAGACGACTGCCATAGAGCATATAACAGGGAAGTCTTGCTTCCAGTTTTTTTTCTTTCAGTTTTGCTCATTAAATTTGCTTTCTAGGTTTTGAATAGTCAGTTTGGATGTTATTTTGATTTGTATGTTCAGTTTCAATTTAGGGTATGTTCAGTGGCCCTGGTTTGCTTAAATTTACATATTTTTCTGTGAAATGCTATACATTGCATCAGTGATTATATAAGAACTTGCTGATTGAATGCACTTGTTATGAAAGATTGATGCACAAAAAAATAGCTGATTAATCAGTAGCGGTCAGACAACCGTGGGGACTGTTCCACAGATTCTTATCATTTAATGATAACTATTTCCATCCCACATTCATTAATACTTATCTACAGTTTGCGTCTTTGCTTGCAGTGTGGATGCTGTTGAAATTTGAGATTCTGTTCTTGAAAGTTCAAGGTAAAATGTGTATTTTTTATGTTAATTTAAGGCACTTTACTATTTGAAAACATGTACTGTATATTGCTAGCTAGTAGGGATTTGAGCAAAATTTGGTCAAATTAAACATTCGGTTTTTCTGAAACTTTTCCGCTGCACTTTTAGCCTTTTCGAGACATGTTTTCGCTCACGATTTACTGCTTTTGAAGTAATTTAACTTCGGTATAACTGAATAACTTGAACATCTCGACTATGTCAAATTGTTTGGCTCCGAGTTGGCTTCAGTTTGAGTTTTGACCATTTGAACTTGATTTTGGGTTCAATCCTTGTTTGCTGGGTTCCTATTTTGCTTGAGAATTTGGTCCAGGTTTTGGCTTGATAGTATTGACCATTTTAACACTGCAAATTTAATTTCGAAATCATGGTATATCTAAGTCAAAATAGTTTCTACACTTGTTTTAATCATGTATAAAAAGATTGGTACTTCATTTGATTTTTTTTTTATCCATCGTACTGGACTTTTTGTTTTGATTTTATTTTTTTAGAACATGATACTCAGGTAGAAGAAATTAACAGTCTCATTTTCATAGTCTTGAGTGAATGCTGCCTTATTTAGCCATTGCACTCATGCACTCTAGTGCACTGTCCTTGCTGCCTTGCGATATACTATTGTTGATGTCCATCCTTACTGTTGTGTCATCAGCGTTATTGATCATGTGGTCCTTTGAGGCTTTGAGTGGTTGTTAATCAACATTAGTATAAACCTTTGAGGCTAATCAACATTAGTATAGACCTTTGAGGCTTCTTGATGTTTGTATTTTCATAAATGGTGTGATATGTGTCCAAGTTTACTGATAATTTGTTTCTTTGCAAGTGTTCCAGGTTTGCTTGTTTAAGAGCAATTTAGGAATGCAAAATTTAAGTTGGTTCTCCACATACTCATGGGTTTGTTCCAGGTTTGCTAGTTTAATATTTTTCTTCTTGTTATTAAAATATGATGTGTGAGTTCACATAATCTCTACATGGTCAGATAAATTATGAGCTAAATTTCTCAAATCAATTTCTTTTTCTTGCACATGTGGCAGAAATGCAATGCTCATTGTCTTTTTCTAGCTAACTGATGGGTATGTGGATCATGTCTGCAATGCTTATTGTCTCCAGACTTGTTTTTCCTTTTGCCTTTGCAGGTTATGATATTCAGATGTGATGATGTATTGCTAACACAGGGTAGAACATTTTGAACTGCAAATTTGCAGGTTATGATATTCAGATGTGTATGTGGTTATCGACCGCAAACTTGGAGCATGAACTGCAAATTTGTTCTAGTGAAGTGATGATATTTATTCTTTTTTTATAGTATATGTATGATAGAGTAGAAATATGATTAGAAAATACTTTATTTGAAAAAATTTGTTGTGTGAGAGAAGAAATTGTTATACATGAATGATGTATGAAAATTATAGAAGTTTTTGTTGCAATTGCTTGTACTATTAAAACTTGGTTGAAATAAAAATTTTATTTGTTTATTTCATTCTGTGACATATACTATTACTAGAACGAATGCATTTAATATGTAATATCTATAAGCTATAATTTTTTTTTTATAGATTTATGAATCTATTGCAACAGGCATATACTGTTGCAAGAGGATCTGTTGCAACAGTAAAAGCCTGTTGCAAAAAAGTATACTGCAACGTCTTATTGCAACAGGCCGAAAATGTTGCGAACTTTTAGCAACTTCGGCTATACCAACAGGCGCAGGTCTGTTGCAATTGGTCTACTGCAACAGATATTGCCTGTTGCGAAAAGTGTTTTTTGTTGTAGTGAACCCGTATTTTTCGATAACATGTTAAAACGAGAATCAAGGCAGAATTTAATTTTAAATTCTGAATCAAGTGGAACAGGCTATGCCATTGCGTTCGTCTCGGAAAAATACGCGAAATAGAGTCCGAGTTTTCGAGAATCGGAATCCGTATGACCAAGTTATGATCCGTCGAAGTTTTCAGGGTTTTCAAGTTTGAAAATCACCTAGGATGTTCAAGTTTTGGGGTAGGCGGGAATTTTTCCCGCCAAAGTCCATGTCGACAGGGGAGTCGACAGGGCTGTCGACACCCCTGGACCCCAAGTCGACAGGGCTGTCGACTTGGGTGTCGACTGGGTCCAAAACACAATTTCGTGTTTTGTGGCCTGGTGCACCTGGATGCAGTCTTGGTCTGGTCTGATGGGCCTGTGACGATTTCTGTGGTCTAGATTAATCCTAGATCTAATCCTATGGCCTAAAACTATCCTAATCTCTATAAAAAGACCCTAAACCTAACCTAAATCCCTAAAAATCAAACCTAGCAACTAAGTGCTGCCAAAATCTTCATTGATCATGGCCTCCATCTCCAATCCCTAGAGCCTATGCACTCAAATCAAGTTCAAATCAAAAGGGGCAAGCTTGCTACACCAAATCAAGGCCAAATCAACATTGCTATGCGAGTTCCATGACGATTCTTCTACAAAGGAGGCACCTTTCTTAGCCAAGATGGTTCATGCTCCTTTCCCTAGGCCTAACTAAGTAAGTTCTAGCTACTTTTAGATGGAAACGGTAGTTTTGATAATGACATGGGATAAAATGAGGCTAAACATGATTATGCGAACCTATATGAACCTTACCTTGCCTCTTGTGTTCATGTTTATGATTTTAGGCCATGTGAGTGACTTAATCATGCCTCTCATGCTATGCATGACCTAGTTTAACTTGCAAGTTTGGATCTTTATGCATGAAATGCTAGCATGAACCTTTAGGAACCACTTTACTTGTGAAACATTGGCTAAGACAAGATTTTGGGGCTTATGCATGTTTATGAACCCAAACCCCTTATGCTAACATGCAAGTTTGTGGCCAAATCCTTTATGAGATTATGCATGCTCGTGGCCAATCCCCCCTTTTAAGTTGTGCATGTTTATGGCCAAACCCTTTTTGATAATATGCATGTTTGTGGCCGAATTCCCTTGTGACATTTTGTGTGTTTGTGGCCAAAACCCTTTTTATGACACTATGCATGTTCGAGGCCAATTTGTAGTCATAGTATTCCTACTATGTTGACTCGTCTATACTTACGTTGGAAACACGTTTTGGGGTTGGGTTAGACGAGCGTGAATATACATGAGAAACTTAACTTGAAGTTCCATGAAATATGATGTGAAACATGATTTGGGTTAAAAGGGTATAACATGACAACATGTAACATTGAATATAGCATGTAAGTTAACATGTAAATATGCATAAAAACATGAGCTTGGGAATTTACCTATTAAGTTAGGTCTACCCTTTGGGAATTTACCTATTAAGTTAGGTCTACCCAAATGCTTGAAAACTTGTAACATGTTTTGGAAACATGATGAACTTAGATAATATAAGTGTGGTCAACTCGAGGTTGGGTTGAGTTTGCAACGTAAAACTACCCGGAACCGACCGGCCTAACTAGTAGTTGCAAACAATAGGACCCAATGTGAGAAGTTGGTCATGTCGCGCTTAAGACCCGAGGTTAGACTAGGTTGTGGTGTAAATCTACCCGGACCCGCCCGGCTTAACTAGTAACCACAACAAGGTCTAATGTGAGAGGTTGAGGGTGCATTAATTAAATTAATGCCACATAATAGGGTTAAGTTAATTTGATTAATGAGGCTTAACCAAATATGATATGGACAAATGGGTTAAGTAATTTAATTAGGCTAATGATACTTAACAAAACATGATAAGCTTGGGTAGGTTAAGTAACTTGATTTGCCTAATGACACTTGACCATTTTTATACGACTAGTGGACGGGATTAAGTTAACCAACACTTCATCAATCCAACACGATAACGTGATAAGGTTAAGTAAATTTTCTTAATGACACTTAACCGTATAATACAGTTAATGGATGGGGTTAAGATTAGGCTTAACTAATCTAAACATGGTAATCGGATGGGGTTAAGTTAAACACTTAACTAATTTAACACGATGATTTGATGAGGTTAAGTGACCTATACTTAACCAATCTAACTCGTTAATTTGATGAGGTTAAGTTAACCTATACTTAACCAATCTAACGTGAAAACATGATAAGGCTAAGTCACGAATCGTTTCGAATACGCTTGACCGATTTGACTCGGTAATTTGACAAGGTCGAGTTAATTTATATAATTAACCAATCTAAAATGATAATTAGACGAGGTTAAGTTATGGATTGCTTAATATACTTAGCCAACTTGACACATGGTTTGTAGGGTTAAGTCTTGGACTTGGATACTTAGCCAATTTTGACATGGTTTGTAGACGGGCTAAGTTATGAACTTAAGTGACACTTAACCCATTAGGTAAACCCTAATTCGGAGGATTAGGTAAATAACCATAGTTAACAAGGATTATGGAAATAAGGCTAAGTGGTAAACCTTAGTTAAGGGAAACTAAGTAATAATTCTTAGTCAAGGAAATTTGGACCATTTCTTAGATAAATTAGTAACCCGATACGTTAGGTCAACGTTTAAGAATGCGTGTAGGAGCAGGCTATCTGATTTAGATAAAGGCTCCAACGAACTGGGCGACGAAGCAGCGGCTTCGGGGAACGTGAGGATATTCTTGGGATCCCTCTGTGAGCTGCCAGGTCATTATACTAGGCTCACGAGAGGTTGAGGTCTGCGGTAGAAGAACCAAGAATATGCCTTGGTTGCTATGCGAGCGACCTAAAGACTGGGGTGGATAGCAGTGAGTCGACGAATACATAAGGTGCCCGAGATAGCAAGTTCGTCGATCATCTACCATCTTGAGTCAAGCGTGTACGTACGGAAAGGCAGGGAACACCCAACAGACCATAATTGCTATCTAATTATGGGTGAGGTAGGCCGTAGGATGTGGGCTGGCCGGAGTGTAGTTCTCATGCAAGATTTTCTCTTGTGTTGCCTTTCACTAGTTGAGGGAGGGGTCTCGTGGGACCATAGCCACGTGTAGAAAAGCAAACCTTAGTATCTGCATCGGCAGATAAATCTAAAGCTCCCGACCGAGTCCTGTATTTCTTGGTTTGCCCTGTGACAGGACTCGGATGGCACGATGTGATACATGTGCATACAGTTATTGAAAAACGATTCACGATGAATGCGTGGGAAAAAGGGCGCGATTGAGGGTTAGCGTAATCCCTAGTGGCCTAGGTGGTTTAACCCAAACCGAAATACGAAAGCGTGCAATAGGTAAGCGTAATCCCTAGTGGTGCTAGGTGGCGTAAGTCCTAGTAGTTCAAACGATGATTCATACGGAAGAGCCTAGCTAGAACAAGGGTGACAGTCCAAACGATTTCAAGGATAATACGACATGAGGAAGCCCGTACGAGGTACGGCAAAGGACTGAACTTATATACATGGAAAGAAACGTATGATTTGAGTAACCTATATATGCGATATTAGGTTGGCATGGACCATTACACGACTTTGAGCACGGGACATTCATGGTTAACACATGACGCGGGTAGGGATACTAGTACGAGAGGTGCAGAGCAAATATACATGTTAGAACTAAGAAGAATATACATAATAGATACCGTGGGATGTTAGACGGGGTAGATACCTTGGGATAATGTACTCGATAGAAATCTGACGATGTGATACCTTGACTTATCATAACACCGGTTTATCATGATACCTTAGTTTACTTTGCCACAGTAGTTCAACCGGCTACCCGGGTTTATCTATCTTGTAGTTATCCTTATGTTTACTTTCAGTTTATGCATGTCATGTTACCTTTACCTGTTTTTATACTGGAAGTAGATAGGACTTACTCAGTCTTTTTGACTGACCCGTTTTGTTTCGCCTCTTTTCTTCCGTTTCCCCCCCTCCAGGTTACAGGGAGGAACCAATGCTGTTTAGTTCGGACTTCTTCTGCTTGAAGGTCATCATGGATGGCTTGGACTTTTTTTGGCTATGGCTACTTTACTGTTTTTACTTGGGGAATAATTTATGAAAATGTCTTTATGCTTCTTTACTATTGCAAGACAGGTTTTTGATGTACTCTGATGTAAAAGGCTTTAGACCTTATTTATTCATGTTATGAAAGTTTGATTTTACTTCCGCTATTTATATATGTTCTGTCTTGTGATATTTCTGTGCATGTTTACCAATAATGCCCCTCTAAAGCTAGTGCATTCCTTTGCGAGTGACCCTAGCGGAGGCGGGGTGTTACATTTGGTATCAGAGCAGAAGGTTACCAGACTGGGCAAAATTTTTTAAAGACCTTCTGAAAACTATTTGAAAATCGTTTATAAAGAAGCATTTTTCAAGAAAATTTTCTTTTAAAAGAAAAAGGCTATTCCCCAAAGGCCATTAGCACTATCCTTGTTTCCTTAATTGAATCTCTTTTCCTTTCCTCCCTCCATCTGTAGTCACAGTGGTTTTAACTGCGACTAGTCTTTTCTATCTACGAAAGTGTTTTCCTTACGATGGAGGTGGTTCTCGAGAGACCAGTGGCCGCGTTATAAGAAAGGATAGTGAGGAAGAGGATAAAGGATACGAGCTTAAGGATGAGCAACTTGTTGGTATGGCTCAGCCCAGGACGAGAGAGAAGGATGAACAATGAAACCCAGGACGAGAGAGTACCTTTGGCATGGTAAAACGGGACGGATAGTTAAGTATTATGGGAAAAGGACAAGATCATCGGGAGGGCAGCAGTATGCTCTCATTTCTAGGGTACCTTGGAAGGAGGGTGACGATCTTTTTAAAGGTTTAGCTTTTCTTCTCTATCATCCCGTTAGGACTTTGTTTTGATCACCGCATCTTTTAAGTCCGCTTCGATAATTGAGTCTCTGCACCTTAGTACTAGCGTAGTAGAGGATCCCGTTTTTGTCTCAAGTCCTATTGAAAGATCGGTCCATTTACTCATGGCTTGTTTGGATTTGAGAATGTCTATATCAAGTGTTGAGCTTGGAAATAATGCTTATGCTTATAAGCTATGGATGGATTCTAGGGATGAAGTGGTTATCCAGTAAGGGGTGCCACTCTCGGTTTTGATAGGAGGGTAGTTAGACTCTTGACTAGCCTTGGTAATACCCTCGAAGTTTCGTGTAACCTTTTTGAGGTTCTGTCATGACTAGTTACTTAGAATCCCTTGATGCCTTTATTGGAAATTTGAAGCCCGATCGAGTGGTGTTCGCCAATTAGACGGATGGTTTACTTCATTTATGCATGGGTTATAAAGATCACCCTAGTAAGTGCGCATGATAACCTGATTGACATCTGTTTACTTTCAAGAGAAAGTTTTTCTACGTGGAATACCTTATGGTACAAGGTCCAGGATTCGGTAGTGAATTTTGGAGGGCTCGCATGGAATAATGTGTACGCAGTCCTGTTTGCGCCAAGTATTCTAGAAGGAGAATAAGTGCAAGTGGAACGAGAGGCGACGAGGAAATGAGTTCCAACTCATGTTATGGAAACAGGAAATAAGAAGCTGCGAAATCGTGAAGAAAAAGGGGCGGTCAAGGCACGATGGAACTAAGCTCAAGGTAATGCGACTCAGGAGACTGAAGACTAAACACGTGCATGATATCTCTTTTGGGAATATATCCTCGATCCCTGTTTTTCTGTTGAGCTTGCTTGTAGGCTATCTTTTATGGATATCCTCTCGGTCCTGTCTCTGTTACAAACCCCGTACGGAGTTTGTTTTGTTTATCTTCTCGACCCTGTTTCAGGGAATTCTAGGTAGAACCCTATGGATGTAAACATGTATTTGAAACATGTTATGATTGATATGGTTGCAAGTGGTTGCAAGTGGTTGCTCGTGGATGCGCGAATACACATTAGATACTAGCTCGACTCGGTCACATTTCATATTGCATATGCACGAGTATTTATACTTGTTTATGGATGAAATCGAATGTATTATCATGCGGTTGTTGCATATGAATGAATGATTGTGCACGCATATAGTATCTATATGACTAGGACTATTTGCATACATGTTGGATTCATGGCACTATACATATTTTTGCATTAGAAAGATTATTCAGGCCTAATCATTAGCATTAGCTAAGGAACATGTACACACACGTTTTGCATATATTCATACAGCATTAGAAATCATCTAAGGACAATGGTTGCTTGTGGATGATGTTTTGAGTAGATGGATGATGGATGGTAGGATATGTTCTTCCTAACTTGGAGATTTCGGGGACGAAATCCTAAAAGGTGGGGAGAATGTAACAACCCGTATTTTTCGATAACATGTTAAAACGAGAATCAAGGCAGAATTTAATTTTAAATTCTGAATCAAGTGGAACAGGCTATGCCATTGCGTTCGTCTCGGAAAAATACGCGAAATAGAGTCCGAGTTTTCGAGAATCGGAATCCGTATGACCAAGTTATGATCCGTCGAAGTTTTCAGGGTTTTCAAGTTTGAAAGTCACCTAGGATGTTCAAGTTTTGGGGTAGGCGGGAATTTTTCCCGCCAAAGTCCATGTCGACAGGGGAGTCGACAGGGCTGTCGACACCCCTGGACCCCAAGTCGACAGGGCTGTCGACTTGGGTGTCGACTGGGTCCAAAACACAATTTCGTGTTTTGTGGCCTGGTGCACCTGGATGCAGTCTTGGTCTGGTCTGATGGGCCTGTGACGATTTCTGTGGTCTAGATTAATCCTAGATCTAATCCTATGGCCTAAAACTATCCTAATCTCTATAAAAAGACCCTAAACCTAACCTAAATCCCTAAAAATCAAACCTAGCAACTAAGTGCTGCCAAAATCTTCATTGATCATGGCCTCCATCTCCAATCCCTAGAGCCTATGCACTCAAATCAAGTTCAAATCAAAAGGGGCAAGCTTGCTACACCAAATCAAGGCCAAATCAACATTGCTATGCGAGTTCCATGACGATTCTTCTACAAAGGAGGCACCTTTCTTAGCCAAGATGGTTCATGCTCCTTTCCCTAGGCCTAACTAAGTAAGTTCTAGCTACTTTTAGATGGAAACGGTAGTTTTGATAATGACATGGGATAAAATGAGGCTAAACATGATTATGCGAACCTATATGAACCTTACCTTGCCTCTTGTGTTCATGTTTATGATTTTAGGCCATGTGAGTGACTTAATCATGCCTCTCATGCTATGCATGACCTAGTTTAACTTGCAAGTTTGGATCTTTATGCATGAAATGCTAGCATGAACCTTTAGGAACCACTTTACTTGTGAAACATTGGCTAAGACAAGATTTTGGGGCTTATGCATGTTTATGAACCCAAACCCCTTATGCTAACATGCAAGTTTGTGGCCAAATCCTTTATGAGATTATGCATGCTCGTGGCCAATCCCCCCTTTTAAGTTGTGCATGTTTATGGCCAAACCCTTTTTGATAATATGCATGTTTGTGGCCGAATTCCCTTGTGACATTTTGTGTGTTTGTGGCCAAAACCCTTTTTATGACACTATGCATGTTCGAGGCCAATTTGTAGTCATAGTATTCCTACTATGTTGACTCGTCTATACTTACGTTGGAAACACGTTTTGGGGTTGGGTTAGACGAGCGTGAATATACATGAGAAACTTAACTTGAAGTTCCATGAAATATGATGTGAAACATGATTTGGGTTAAAAGGGTATAACATGACAACATGTAACATTGAATATAGCATGTAAGTTAACATGTAAATATGCATAAAAACATGAGCTTGGGAATTTACCTATTAAGTTAGGTCTACCCTTTGGGAATTTACCTATTAAGTTAGGTCTACCCAAATGCTTGAAAACTTGTAACATGTTTTGGAAACATGATGAACTTAGATAATATAAGTGTGGTCAACTCGAGGTTGGGTTGAGTTTGCAACGTAAAACTACCCGGAACCGACCGACCTAACTAGTAGTTGCAAACAATAGGACCCAATGTGAGAAGTTGGTCATGTCGCGCTTAAGACCCGAGGTTAGACTAGGTTGTGGTGTAAATCTACCCGGACCCGCCCGGCTTAACTAGTAACCACAACAAGGTCTAATGTGAGAGGTTGAGGGTGCATTAATTAAATTAATGCCACATAATAGGGTTAAGTTAATTTGATTAATGAGGCTTAACCAAATATGATATGGACAAATGGGTTAAGTAATTTAATTAGGCTAATGATACTTAACAAAACATGATAAGCTTGGGTAGGTTAAGTAACTTGATTTGCCTAATGACACTTGACCATTTTTATACGACTAGTGGACGGGATTAAGTTAACCAACATTTCATCAATCCAACACGATAACGTGATAAGGTTAAGTAAATTTTCTTAATGACACTTAACCGTATAATACAGTTAATGGATGGGGTTAAGATTAGGCTTAACTAATCTAAACATGGTAATCGGATGGGGTTAAGTTAAACACTTAACTAATTTAACACGATGATTTGATGAGGTTAAGTGACCTATACTTAACCAATCTAACTCGTTAATTTGATGAGGTTAAGTTAACCTATACTTAACCAATCTAACGTGAAAACATGATAAGGCTAAGTCACGAATCGTTTCGAATACGCTTGACCGATTTGACTCGGTAATTTGACAAGGTCGAGTTAATTTATATAATTAACCAATCTAAAATGATAATTAGACGAGGTTAAGTTATGGATTGCTTAATATACTTAGCCAACTTGACACATGGTTTGTAGGGTTAAGTCTTGGACTTGGATACTTAGCCAATTTTGACATGGTTTGTAGACGGGCTAAGTTATGAACTTAAGTGACACTTAACCCATTAGGTAAACCCTAATTCGGAGGATTAGGTAAATAACCATAGTTAACAAGGATTATGGAAATAAGGCTAAGTGGTAAACCTTAGTTAAGGGAAACTAAGTAATAATTCTTAGTCAAGGAAATTTGGACCATTTCTTAGATAAATTAGTAACCCGATACGTTAGGTCAACGTTTAAGAATGCGTGTAGGAGCAGGCTATCTGATTTAGATAAAGGCTCCAACGAACTGGGTGACGAAGCAGCGGCTTCGGGGAACGTGAGGATATTCTTGGGATCCCTCTGTGAGCTGCCAGGTCATTATACTAGGCTCACGAGAGGTTGAGGTCTGCGGTAGAAGAACCAAGAATATGCCTTGGTTGCTATGCGAGCGACCTAAAGACTGGGGTGGATAGCAGTGAGTCGACGAATACATAAGGTGCCCGAGATAGCAAGTTCGTCGATCATCTACCATCTTGAGTCAAGCGTGTACGTACGGAAAGGCAGGGAACACCCAACAGACCATAATTGCTATCTAATTATGGGTGAGGTAGGCCGTAGGATGTGGGCTGGCCGGAGTGTAGTTCTCATGCAAGATTTTCTCTTGTGTTGCCTTTCACTAGTTGAGGGAGGGGTCTCGTGGGACCATAGCCACGTGTAGAAAAGCAGACCTTAGTATCTGCATTGGCAGATAAATCTAAAGCTCCCGACCGAGTCCTGTATTTCTTGGTTTGCCCTGTGACAGGACTCGGATGGCACGATGTGATACATGTGCATACAGTTATAGAAAAACGATTCACGATGAATGCGTGGGAAAAAGGGCGCGATTGAGGGTTAGCGTAATCCCTAGTGGCCTAGGTGGTTTAACCCAAACCGAAATACGAAAGCGTGCAATAGGTAAGCGTAATCCCTAGTGGTGCTAGGTGGCGTAAGTCCTAGTAGTTCAAACGATGATTCATACGGAAGAGCCTAGCTAGAACAAGGGTGACAGTACAAACGATTTCAAGGATAATACGACATGAGGAAGCCCGTACGAGGTACGGCAAAGGACTGAACTTATATACATGGAAAGAAACGTATGATTTGAGTAACCTATATATGCGATATTAGGTTGGCATGGACCATTACACGACTTTGAGTACGGGACATTCATGGTTAACACATGACGCGGGTAGGGATACTAGTACGAGAGGTGCAGAGCAAATATACATGTTAGAACTAAGAAGAATATACATAATAGATACCGTGGGATGTTAGACGAGGTAGATACCTTGGGATAATGTACTCGATAGAAATCTGACGATGTGATACCTTGACTTATCATAACACCGGTTTATCATGATACCTTAGTTTACTTTGCCACAGTAGTTCAACCGGCTACCCGGGTTTATCTATCTTGTAGTTATCCTTATGTTTACTTTCAGTTTATGCATGTCATGTTACCTTTACCTGTTTTTATACTGGAAGTAGATAGGACTTACTCAGTCTTTTTGACTGACCCGTTTTGTTTCGCCTCTTTTCTTCCGTTTCCCCCCCTCCAGGTTACAGGGAGGAACCAATGCTGTTTAGTTCGGACTTCTTCTGCTTGAAGGTCATCATGGATGGCTTGGACTTTTTTTGGCTATGGCTACTTTACTGTTTTTACTTGGGGAATAATTTATGAAAATGTCTTTATGCTTCTTTACTATTGCAAGACAGGTTTTTGATGTACTCTGATGTAAAAGGCTTTAGACCTTATTTATTCATGTTATGAAAGTTTGATTTTACTTCCGCTATTTATATATGTTCTGTCTTGTGATATTTCTGTGCATGTTTACCAATAATGCCCCTCTAAAGCTAGTGCATTCCTTTGCGAGTGACCCTAGCGGAGGCGGGGTGTTACAGTAATATTGATTTATACTCTGTATATTCTTGTAATCTGGTGGAATTGTTGTAATATACAATGAAATGTTCTTCTGTCTGAGTTCTGTTGTGGCTTGTTCTAAACTCAATCCGTGATTTCCCATAAGGGGGATTTCGGGTCGTTTCAGCTGGTATTTTTTTATTTACTATGGGCGATGTGTAAAATTTATTCATACTCTATATATTCTTGTATTCTGATGGAATTGTTGTAATTAACAATGAAATATTCTTCTGTCTGCGTTCTTTTGTGTGTTGTTCTCAAAGTATCCGCTCTTTCCTTACCGGGGAAGTTACGGGTTTTCACAGTTGGTATCAGAGCACTGCGAAAACCCGTAACTTCCCCGGTAAGGAAAGAGCGGATACTTTGAGAACAACACACAAAAGAACGCAGACAGAAGAACATTTCATTGTTAATTACAACAATTCCATCAGAATACAAGAATATACAGAGTATGAATAAATATTACACAGAAAATATCAGAGATTTCAATTACATTACATAGCAGCGGAAAATAATACACAACACAACTAGAAGTAATACACGGATACAGAGATTTCCGAGTATCGTTCCAGCTGTAAATCAGGATCCTGTGAATATAAATCTGCAAAACCAAAACTACTAGCTGCCCGTGTCAAAATAAGGGCACCCAGAGTTTAGGTTAAAATAATAAACTCCAGGTCAGTCATGTGACTGGTGTGAGAACTAAAACAGTTATTTAAAACTTTACTTTAAAAATAAGGTAAATCAAGGGACCACGCTGTATAGCACGGAACGGGTTTCCTCCCGAGAATACCAGTGCTTAGAATAAACACCGCAATGCTTTTTCAAAAAATGAAGCTATTATAAGACCCAGGTCCCATCACACAACGCAACGCAAGCCGGAGGATAGGGTTTTACCTTATAATAGCCAAACATGCTTAGTACGTTTAAAAACAAATCATTTGATACTATAATAAGTGTATAGTGTCAAAACAATTTCAATCATAAATATCAATCATAGGCGGCATAGCATCCCATGCTACTATGTCGCCAATACTAGACTCTACAAATAAAACCGCAAATGTCACGTATTGGAAGTTGGGTTTCCATCTGTGAACCGAGGCAAAAGATAGTCCTCTACTGATTCGAGACTGTCTAGCCCGAGTTTCAGGACCCAGACACAGGTGAGCCCTTGGATCGTCAGGGTCGGTCCACCGATGTGGATTAAAATGCCTGAACACTGCGTTTCCCCACCCTTTGGGGCGTAAATGAGCCAACGAATGACTCCATCGGCTTCACATAGTCACCGATATATCTGAGGCGCCTCGCAACAGCAACAACCACATAAATCAAACTCGTCAGGGTGTGTAAAACCACTGACGCCACTTCAAGCTAGAAGGAAACACATGCCCTCCCTGATGTCCTCTCCCGTTTCTGGTTCACAACCAGGGTGTGAGGCTCGCGAATCAATGCTACACAAAGCTATGCCACACAGGCCATGCTTTGATCATCAACCACAAGACTCTGCTTTTCAACAGAAGCCTTGATCATATTGCCACTTAGGCATGCCACACAGGCAATTCACTCCATGCGTTTGATATCCATCAATATATAACCCCTGAGCTCGTACGTCTCAGAGAAGGGCGTTAAGCAAGAAAATAAATTCTCCGCCGCCAAACAGATATATATTTAATGGAAATCAACCACACAAAATAAAATCCAATGTCAGACACACAGTCCATTTACAAGTTCGTTCTGGGTCTGAACGAAACCGGAGGCACCTGGTACCTCGCATATCCATCGATCTCCAAGTACGTCTGGACGACCACTAACTGATTCCCTCCTCTTGGGTGTACAGCCCAATCAAGATCATCAGTAACCACCCAGACGACGTGAAGACCTCTGGTCTTTGACCACCGTCTTCATCTTCGACTCATCGTCGAATCAGTTATTCAGAATGGGATAAACCCGGTCTTTCTGAATAACTCGCGTATATAATAAAAAAGTGTTACACAAACACAACATACGCCTCATTCCAATTCATCAGTCACTAATCGTAAATTAATAAGAGAATAGTTCCCCAAATATTAACCCTGAAGGCCGAAACCAACATCAGATCAATACCCAGGAAACCATCCTTCTTAGCTAAACCACAATTAGTTTCTAAATTTCACATTCTTAGGGAAAGGTTCCCATTAGTTTTATCAAAGATAAATTCTTTTAAATTTATTCTTTAATCTTCCTTTGAATATCAATTCAAACCAAATTATAGTTTATCCAAACTAGCCGTGATTAACGAACCTTACCGAAGTAATCATTTTTTTGAATTTCCCAATCAATATCTATCAAATGTGTGTATATAAACAAATCGTCCAATTTGTTTATATTTATTTATTCACATTCACGTTAAAAATTATATTTTCAACTATAAAATATTTTTAACTACTTAAATATTTTATTTCACATCACACAATCAACTACACATCAAAATCAAACAAACAAGCATACAAGCCGTCCATGGTCTGTGGACGACGGGTGTCGGGTGCTACTAAACACAGTCTGCATCCTAGTATATATTTCAAACTAGAAATAAATTAAAAGTGAGAAGTTATCACCGACTAGATAAACCAAATGCCACGACTCTTCTTATGTAGAAATCTTCGTCGTGCTCGCCTTTTGTCAATTTCGTTGGAAAGATATTCTCAAATAGATTCAAATATTTTTGGTTTCGTTAAAATCCGGTTTGTTTTGAATCCTGTACATTCATTTGAAATTTGAAATCGATTTTATTTGAATTTTATAAACGAAAAGATTTGAATTTTATAAAAGAAAAGATTTGAATTTTATTTCAGTTTTAGATATACATGAAGGTTGAATTTTTGTGTATGTAAAAGGACTGTGAAAACCCGTAACTTCTCCGGTAAGGAAAGAGCGGATACTTTGAGAACAACACACAAAAGAACGCAGATAGAAGAACATTTCATTGTTAATTACAACAATTCCATCAGAATACAAGAATATACAGAGTATGAATAAATATTACACAAAAAATATCAGAGATTTCAATTACATTACATAGCAGCGGAAAATAATACACAACACAACTAGAAGTAATACACGGATACAGAGCTTTCCGAGTATCGTTCCAGCTGTAAATCAGGATCCTGCGAATATAAATCTGCAAAACCAAAACTACTAGCTTCCCATGTCAAAATAAGGGCACCCAGAATTTAGGTTAAAACAATAAACTCCAGGTCAGTCATGTGACTGGTGTGAGAACTAAAACAGTTATTTAAAACTTTACTTTAAAAATAAGGTAAATCAAGGGACCACGCCATATAGCACGGAACGGGTTTCCTCCCGAGAATACCAGTGCTTAAAATAAATACCGCAATGCTTTTTCGAAAAATGAAGCTATTATAAGACCCAGGTCCCATCACACAATGCAACTCAAGTCGGAGGATGGGGTTTTACATTATAATAGCCAAACATGCTTAGTACGTTTAAAAACAAATCATTTGATACTATAATAAGTGTACAGTGTCAAAACAATTTCAATCATAAATATCAATCATAGGCGGCATAGCATTCCATGCTACTATGTTGCCAATACTAGGCTCTACAAATAAAACCGCAAATGTCACATATTGGAAGTTGGATTTCCATCTGTGAACCGAGGCAAAAGGTAGTCCTCTATCGATTCGGGACTGTCTAGCCCGAGTCTCAGGACCCAGACACAGGTGAGCCCTTGGATCGTCAGGGTCGGTCTACCGATGTGGATTAAAATGCCTGAACACTGCGTTTCCCCACCCTTTGGGGCGTAAATGAGCCAACGAATGACTCCATCGGCTTCAAATAGTCACCGATATATCTGAGGCGCCTCACAACAGCAACAACCACATAAGTCAAACTCGTCAGGGCGTGTAAAACCACTGACGCCACTTCTAGCCAGAAGGAAACACATGCCCTCCCTGATGTCCTCTCCCGTTTCTAGTTCACAACCGGGGTGTGAGGCTCGCGAATCAACTCTACACAAAGTTATGCCACCCAGGCCGTGCTTTGATCATCAACAGCAAGACTCTGCTTTTCAACAGAAGCCTTGATCATATTGCCACTTAGGCATGCCACACAGGCAATTCACTCCATGCGTTTGATATCCATCAATATATAACCCCTGAGCTCGTACGTCTCAAATAAGGGCGTTAAGCAAGAAAATAAATTCTCCGCTGCCAAACAGATATATATTTAATGGAAATCAACCACACAGAATAAAATCCAATGTCAGACACATAGTCCATTTACAAGTTCGCTCTGGGTCTGAACGAAACCGGAGGCACCTGGTACCTCGCATATCCATCGATCTCCAAGTACGTCTGGGCGACCACTAACTGATTCCCTCCTCTTGGGTGTACGACCCAATCAAGATCATCAGTAACCACCCAGACGACGTGAAGACCTCTGGTCTTTGACCACCGTCTTCATCTTCGACTCATCGTCGAATCAGTTATTCAGAATGGGATAAACCCGGTCTTTCTGAATAACTCTCATATATAATAAATAAGTGTTACACAAACACAACATACGCCTCATTCCAATTCATCAGTCACTAATCTAGTTTGATATCAATTAGTTGATTAGCTTTTGAAATTCATAACTTTGATATCTAGTCAAAAATCAGATTTTTGATGCCAAATCACAACAATAGGCCCTATCTAGTTTCGGTTCTCACACCAGTCAATTGGAAATATATAGAAATCTCACTTTCGTCGCTCGAAAATAAATACTGGAGATGGTGCCCCATCACCAGAATTATCCTCGGGCACTAGAGTATGATTCTATAACTATCCAGTATATTAAAACTTCGAATACACGTTTGTAAGACGCATATGCAAAATCTTTATATATTGGATTGTCCAGATTCAATACAAAATAAATATTCAAATACGTTGAATAAAGTTTAAATTTTTAAAATAAAAATTGGTTTTCACTTTATATTTCAAAAAAAAAATACTCTTCACACTCGTTCTAGGATACTACTGATCCCATCTCTAACGAGTCATTCTAATTGGATATTACTAATCCAATATCTGATGAATTCTTTCGTATGGTTCTAATGTGCCTTGTTCTCTGAGCTTTGTAAACCAAAGCTCTAATACCACATTTGACAACAAGGAATTTCGCTCGATCCGAATCAGTCGCTAAACCGATCTAGACAGTTCGAAACGCCTGATTGTTTTGAGAACACGACAAAATAGAACGCAGACGGAAGAACATTTCATTGTATATTACAACAATTCCATCAGATTACAAGAATATATAGAGTATGAATCAATATTACACAGAAATATCAGAGATTTAAATTACATTTAAGTACATAGCTGCGGAAAATAATACAATACACAGCTGAAGGAGATGTACGGATACAAAGCTTTCCGGATATCGTTCCAGCTGTAAACCAGGATCCTGTGAATATAAATCTGCAAAACCAAAACTACTAGCTGCCCGTGTCAAAATAAGGGCACCCAGAGTTTAGGTTAAAACAATAAACTCCAGGTCAGTCATGGGACTGGTGTGAGAACTAAAACAGTTATTAATCTTTATTTTAAAGTTAGGTAAATCAAGGGACCACGCCGTATAACACGGAACGGGTTTCCTCCCAAGAATACCAGTGCATAAAACAACAGCGCAATGCTAAATAAAGAACAATGAAGCTATTATAAGACCCAGTTCCCATCACACAATGCAACGCAAGCTGGAGAATAGGGTTTTTACCTTATAATAGCCAAGAATGCTTGATACATTTAAAACAAATCATTTGATACTATTATAAGTGCATAGTGTATAAAACAATTTCAAATCATATGTATCAATCATAGACGACATGGGTACCATATATCATGTCGCCATACTAGTTCTACAATTAAAACCGCAAATGTCACGTATTTGGAAATTGGATTTCCATCTATGAACCGAGGCAAAAGATAGTCCTCAACCGATTCGAGACAATCTAGCCTACCATGTCTCAGGATCAGAACGCATCGACCCTTGGAGCGACAGGGCCGGTCCACCGATGTGGATTAGACGAAATCCTGAACACTGCGTCTCCCCGCCCTATGGGGCGCAAATGAGCCAACAAATGACTCCATCGGACCCGGATCGTCCGATCAAACCGAGGCGTCTCGCAACAGCAACAACCACATAAGTCAAACTCATCAGGGCGTGTAAAACCACTGACGCCACTTCTAGCTAGAAAGAAACGCAGGTCCTCCCTGAGGTCCTTCACCCGTTTTTGGTTCACCACCGGGGTGTGAGGCTCGCGAATCAACGTTACATAAAGCTACGCCACACAGGTCGTGCTTTGATCATCAACCACAAGACTTTGCTTTTCAACAGAAGCCTTGATCATTTGCATCTTAGCATGCCACACAGGCAAACCACTCTATGCAACCGATATCAGTCACACAGAATGAAATCCAATGTCAGACACACAGTCCATTTACAAGTCCGTTCTGGGTCTGAACGAAACCGGAGGCACCTAGTACCCCGCATATCCATCGATCTCCAAGTACGTCTGGACGACCACCAACTGTTTCCATCTTCTT
The DNA here is from genome assembly GCA_030737875.1 of Allium sativum. NCBI lineage: Eukaryota > Viridiplantae > Streptophyta > Magnoliopsida > Asparagales > Amaryllidaceae > Allium > Allium sativum. Next base: position 1,255 of record JASFAX010002001.1, on the reverse strand, counting down.
GGGTGTACATCCCAATCAAGATCATCAGTAATCACCCAAACGACGTGAAGACCTCCGGTCTTCGACCACTGTCTTCATCTTCGACTTATCGTCGTATCAGTTATTCAGAATGGGATAAACTCGGTCTTTCCGAATAACTCGCGTATATTTTAAATAAGTGTTACACAAACACAACATACGCCTCATTCCAATTCATCAGTCACTAACCGTAAATTAACAAGAGAATAATTCCCCAAATATTAACCCCGAAGGCCGAAACCAACATCAGATCAATACCCAGGAAACCATCCTTCTTAGCTTACCCACAATTAGTTTCTAAATTTCACATTCTTAGGGAAAGGTTCCCATTACTTTTATCAAAGATAAATTCTTTTAAAATTATTCTTTAATCTTCCTTTGAATATCAATTCAAACCAAATTATAGTTTATCCAAACTAGCCGCGATTAACGAACCTTACCGAAGTAATCATTTGTTTTAATTTCCCAATCAATATCAGTCAAATGTGTGTATATAAACAAATCGTCCGATTTGTTTATATTTATTTATTCACATTCACATTAAAAATTATATTTTCAACTACAAAATATTTTTAACTACTTAAATATTTTATTTCACATCACATCACACAATAAACTACACATCAAAATCAAACAAACAAGCATACAAGCCGTCCATGGTCTGTGGACGACGGGTGTCGGGGGCTACTAAACACCGTCTGCATCCTAGTATATATTTCAAACTAGAAATAAATTAAAAGTGAGAAGTTCTCACCGACTAGCTAAACCAAACGCCATGACTCTTCTTATGTAGAAATCTTCACCGTGCTTGCCTTTTGTCAATTTCGTTGGAAAGATATTCTCAAATAGATTCAAATATTTTTGGTTTCGTTAAAATCCGGTTGGTTTTGAATCCTGTACATTCATTTGAAATTTGAAATCGATTTTATTTGAATTTTATAAACGAAAAGATTTGAATTTTATAAAAGAAAATATTTGAATTTTATTTCAGTTTTAGATATACATGAAGGTTGAATTTTTGTGTATGTAAAAGGACTGTGAAAACCCGTAACTTCCCCGGTAAGGAAAGAGCGGATACTTTGAGAACAACACACAAAAGAACGCAGACAGAAGAACATTTCATTGTTAATTACAACAATTCCATCAGAATACAAGAATATACAGAGTATGAATAAATATTACACAAAAAATATTAGAGATTTCAATTACATTACATAGCAGCGGAAAATAATACACA
>JASFAX010000209.1:65000-67500 GCA_030737875.1 Allium sativum | reverse complement strand
GGATTTGGCGAATTACCAGATTTAGCACTTGACAAAGTACCAGGTTTGCCAAAGTACGAGGCTGAAAAACACGGTGAAACATTGGATTTCGACGTGTGCGCATCGGGCTTGGCAACGCCTTGGATTTGTCAGAGTACCAGATTTGGCACTCAAAAAATAGTGAAAAACACAGTGAAACATTGGATTTTCACGTGTGCGCATCGGGCTCGGCACGGCTTCGTTTTGGCAAAGTACCAGGTTTGGCAAAGTACCAGATTCGGCACTTTGCAAAGTACCAGATTTGGCACTCAAAAAAGGCTTAAAAACATGGTGAAACATTGAATTTTTACGTGTGCTCATCGGGCTTGGCACGCCTTGGATTTGGCAAAGTACCAGGTTTGGCACTTGGCAAAGTACCAGGCTGAAAAACACGGTGAAACATCGAATTTTTACGTGTGCTCATCGGGCTCGGCACGCCTTGGATTTGGCAAAGTACCAAATTTGCCAAAGTACCAGATTGGCACTCAAAAAATAGAGAAAAACACGGTGAAACATTGGATTTCACGTGTGCTAATCGGGCTCGGCACGGCTTGGTTTTGGCAAAGTACCAGAGTTTGGCAAAGTACCAGATTCGACACTTTGCAAAGTACCAGATTTGGCACTCAAAAAAGGCTTAAAAACATGGTGAAACATTGAATTTTTACGTGTGCTCATCGGGCCTTGGCACGCCTTGGATTTGGCAAAGTACCAGATTTGGCACTTGGCAAAGTACCAGGTTTGCCAAAGTACCAGGCTGAAAAACACGGTGAAACATCGAATTTTCGCGTGTGCTAATCGGGCTCGGCACGCCTTGGATTTGGCAAAGTACCAAATTTCCAAAGTACCAGATTTTGGCACTCAAAAAAGACTGAAAAACATGGTAAAACATTGGATTTTCACGTGTGGCGCATCGGGCTCGGCACGGCTTGGTTTTGGCAAAGTACCGGGTTTGCAAAGTACCAGATTTGGCACTTTGCAAAGTACCAGATTTGCACTCAAAAAGGGCTTAAAAACACGGTGAAACATTGAATTTTCACGTGTGCTAATCGGGCTCCGCTCGCCATGGATTTGGGCAAAGTACCAGATTTGGCACTTGGCAAAAGTACCAGGTTTGCCAAAGTACCAGGCTGAAAAACACGGTGAAACATTGAATTTTCACGTGTGCTAATCGGGCTCCGCACGATTTGGCACTTGGCAAAGTACCAGATTTGGCACTTGGCAAAGTACCAGGTTTGCCAAAGTACCAGGCTAAAAAACACGGTGAAACATCGAATTTTCACGTGTGCGCATCGGGCTTGGCACGCCTTGGATTTGGCAAAGTACCAGATTTGCCAAAGTACCAGATTTGCCAAAGTACCAGATTTTGGCACTCAAAAAGGGCTTAAAAACACGGTGAAACATTGGATTTTCACGTGTGCTAATCGGGCTCCGCACGCCTTGGGATTTGGCAAAGTACCAGATTTGGCACTTGGCAAAAGTACCAGGTTTGCCAAAGTACCAAGCTGAAAAACACGGTGAAACATTGAATTTTCACGTGTGCTAATCGGGCTTGGCACGCCTTGGATTTGGCAAAGTACCAGATTTGCCATTTGGCAAAGTACCAGGTTTGCCAAAGTACCAGGCTAAAAAAACACGGTGAAACATCGAATTTTCGCGTGTGCTAATCGGGCTCCGCACGCCTTGGATTTGGCAAAGTACCACATTTGCCAAAGTACCAGATTTGGCACTCAAAAAATGGTGAAAAACACGGTGAAAACGTTAGATTTTCACGTGTGCGCATCGGGCTTGGCACAGCTTGGATTTGGCAAAGTACCAGATTTGGCACTTGGCAAAGTACCAGGTTTGCCAAAGTACCAGGCTGAAAAACACGGTGAAACATTGAATTTTCACGTGTGCGCATCGGGCTTGGCACGCCTTGGATTTGGCAAAGTACCAAGATTTGCCAAAGTACCAGATTTGGCACTTGGCAAAGTGCCAGATTCGGAAAACACATGCGGATCACTCAAAAACCCAGTGACTACATGGTAAAACCACAAAAAAAAATGTGGTCGGATTTACCTACGTAGCAGAGACACTTTGGACTACCGGGGTCATATTAGGCTAAATTCCATATATTCCTATATTGGGGGGGGAGGGTGAGGAGGAGGAGGAAGGGGAAGGATCGACCAAAATGGATCAGGCAAAACGCAAGCTGAAACATTGGTCGATCAACAAATTTTTTTTGTGTGGATTTTTCGGAGAAATATTTTTTTTTTTTTTAAATATTTAAAAATATTAATTTTTAAATATTTAAAAAAAAAAAAATTTAAAAAAAAATTTTTTTTGAAAATGTTTTCGATGGAAGTGCCCTCCCCAAATTTTTTAAAAATATTTTTAAAAATATTTTTGTTGCGATCTCGGAAAAGTTTGGTTTTGGTTGGATTTCACCAGTTTTTCCGAAAACTGGCCAATCTAGCTAGAACCATGCTGAAATGTGGGCAAT
>JASFAX010000209.1:32500-35000 GCA_030737875.1 Allium sativum | reverse complement strand
GTTCACGTGTCCGCGCCGGGCTTGGCACGTCTTGGATTTGGCAAATTACCAGATTTACCGAAGTACAAGATTTGGCAAAGTACCAGGTTTGGCACTCAAAAAAGGCTTGAAAACACGGTGAAACATTGGATTTTCACGTGTGCTCATCGGGCTTGGCACGACTTGGATTTGGCGAATTACCAGATTTAGCACTTGACAAAGTACCAGGTTTGCCAAAGTACGAGGCTGAAAAACACGGTGAAACATTGGATTTCGACGTGTGCGCATCGGGCTTGGCACGCCTTGGATTTGTCAGAGTACCAGATTTGGCACTCAAAAAATAGTGAAAAACACAGTGAAACATTGGATTTTCACGTGTGCGCATCGGGCTCGGCACGGCTTCGTTTTGGCAAAGTACCAGGTTTGGCAAAGTACCAGATTCGGCACTTTGCAAAGTACCAGATTTGGCACTCAAAAAAGGCTTAAAAACATGGTGAAACATTGAATTTTTACGTGTGCTCATCGGGCTTGGCACGCCTTGGATTTGGCAAAGTACCAGGTTTGGCACTTGGCAAAGTACCAGGCTGAAAAACACGGTGAAACATCGAATTTTTACGTGTGCTCATCGGGCTCGGCACGCCTTGGATTTGGCAAAGTACCAAATTTGCCAAAGTACCAGATTTGGCACTCAAAAAATAGAGAAAAACACGGTGAAACATTGGATTTTCACGTGTGCTAATCGGGCTCGGCACGGCTTGGTTTTGGCAAAGTACCAGGTTTGGCAAAGTACCAGATTCGACACTTTGCAAAGTACCAGATTTGGCACTCAAAAAAGGCTTAAAAACATGGTGAAACATTGAATTTTTACGTGTGCTCATCGGGCTTGGCACGCCTTGGATTTGGCAAAGTACCAGATTTGGCACTTGGCAAAGTACCAGGTTTGCCAAAGTACCAGGCTGAAAAACACGGTGAAACATCGAATTTTCGCGTGTGCTAATCGGGCTCGGCACGCCTTGGATTTGGCAAAGTACCAAATTTCCAAAGTACCAGATTTTGGCACTCAAAAAAGACTGAAAAACATGGTAAAACATTGGATTTTCACGTGTGCGCATCGGGCTCGGCACGGCTTGGTTTTGGCAAAGTACCGGGTTTGGCAAAGTACCAGATTTGGCACTTTGCAAAGTACCAGATTTGGCACTCAAAAAGGGCTTAAAAACACGGTGAAACATTGAATTTTCACGTGTGCTAATCGGGCTCCGCTCGCCTTGGATTTGGCAAAGTACCAGATTTGGCACTTGGCAAAGTACCAGGTTTGCCAAAGTACCAGGCTGAAAAACACGGTGAAACATTGAATTTTCACGTGTGCTAATCGGGCTCCGCACGATTTGGCACTTGGCAAAGTACCAGATTTGGCACTTGGCAAAGTACCAGGTTTGCCAAAGTACCAGGCTAAAAAACACGGTGAAACATCGAATTTTCACGTGTGCGCATCGGGCTTGGCACGCCTTGGATTTGGCAAAGTACCAGATTTGCCAAAGTACCAGATTTGCCAAAGTACCAGATTTTGGCACTCAAAAAGGGCTTAAAAACACGGTGAAACATTGGATTTTCACGTGTGCTAATCGGGCTCCGCACGCCTTGGATTTGGCAAAGTACCAGATTTGGCACTTGGCAAAGTACCAGGTTTGCCAAAGTACCAAGCTGAAAAACACGGTGAAACATTGAATTTTCACGTGTGCTAATCGGGCTTGGCACGCCTTGGATTTGGCAAAGTACCAGATTTGCCATTTGGCAAAGTACCAGGTTTGCCAAAGTACCAGGCTAAAAAACACGGTGAAACATCGAATTTTCGCGTGTGCTAATCGGGCTCCGCACGCCTTGGATTTGGCAAAGTACCACATTTGCCAAAGTACCAGATTTGGCACTCAAAAAATGGTGAAAAACACGGTGAAACGTTAGATTTTCACGTGTGCGCATCGGGCTTGGCACAGCTTGGATTTGGCAAAGTACCAGATTTGGCACTTGGCAAAGTACCAGGTTTGCCAAAGTACCAGGCTGAAAAACACGGTGAAACATTGAATTTTCACGTGTGCGCATCGGGCTTGGCACGCCTTGGATTTGGCAAAGTACCAGATTTGCCAAAGTACCAGATTTGGCACTTGGCAAAGTGCCAGATTCGGAAAACACATGCGGATCACTCAAAAACCCAGTGACTACATGGTAAAACCACAAAAAAAAATGTGGTCGGATTTACCTACGTAGCAGAGACACTTTGGACTACCGGGGTCATATTAGGCTAAATTCCATATATTCCTATATTGGGGGGGGAGGGTGAGGAGGAGGAGGAAGGGGAAGGATCGACCAAAATGGATCAGGCAAAACGCAAGCTGAAACATTGGTCGATCAACAAATTTTTTTTGTGTGGATTTTTCGGAGAAATATTTTTTTTTTTTTTAAATATTTAAAAATATTAATTTTTAAATATTTAAAAAAAAAAAAATTTAAAAAAAAATTTTTTTGA
>JASFAX010000209.1:10000-12500 GCA_030737875.1 Allium sativum | reverse complement strand
CTAATCGGGCTCGGCACGGCTTGGTTTTGGCAAAGTACCAGGTTTGGCAAAGTACCAGATTCGACACTTTGCAAAGTACCAGATTTGGCACTCAAAAAAGGCTTAAAAACATGGTGAAACATTGAATTTTTACGTGTGCTCATCGGGCTTGGCACGCCTTGGATTTGGCAAAGTACCAGATTTGGCACTTGGCAAAGTACCAGGTTTGCCAAAGTACCAGGCTGAAAAACACGGTGAAACATCGAATTTTCGCGTGTGCTAATCGGGCTCGGCACGCCTTGGATTTGGCAAAGTACCAAATTTCCAAAGTACCAGATTTTGGCACTCAAAAAAGACTGAAAAACATGGTAAAACATTGGATTTTCACGTGTGCGCATCGGGCTCGGCACGGCTTGGTTTTGGCAAAGTACCGGGTTTGGCAAAGTACCAGATTTGGCACTTTGCAAAGTACCAGATTTGGCACTCAAAAAGGGCTTAAAAACACGGTGAAACATTGAATTTTCACGTGTGCTAATCGGGCTCCGCTCGCCTTGGATTTGGCAAAGTACCAGATTTGGCACTTGGCAAAGTACCAGGTTTGCCAAAGTACCAGGCTGAAAAACACGGTGAAACATTGAATTTTCACGTGTGCTAATCGGGCTCCGCACGATTTGGCACTTGGCAAAGTACCAGATTTGGCACTTGGCAAAGTACCAGGTTTGCCAAAGTACCAGGCTAAAAAACACGGTGAAACATCGAATTTTCACGTGTGCGCATCGGGCTTGGCACGCCTTGGATTTGGCAAAGTACCAGATTTGCCAAAGTACCAGATTTGCCAAAGTACCAGATTTTGGCACTCAAAAAGGGCTTAAAAACACGGTGAAACATTGGATTTTCACGTGTGCTAATCGGGCTCCGCACGCCTTGGATTTGGCAAAGTACCAGATTTGGCACTTGGCAAAGTACCAGGTTTGCCAAAGTACCAAGCTGAAAAACACGGTGAAACATTGAATTTTCACGTGTGCTAATCGGGCTTGGCACGCCTTGGATTTGGCAAAGTACCAGATTTGCCATTTGGCAAAGTACCAGGTTTGCCAAAGTACCAGGCTAAAAAACACGGTGAAACATCGAATTTTCGCGTGTGCTAATCGGGCTCCGCACGCCTTGGATTTGGCAAAGTACCACATTTGCCAAAGTACCAGATTTGGCACTCAAAAAATGGTGAAAAACACGGTGAAACGTTAGATTTTCACGTGTGCGCATCGGGCTTGGCACAGCTTGGATTTGGCAAAGTACCAGATTTGGCACTTGGCAAAGTACCAGGTTTGCCAAAGTACCAGGCTGAAAAACACGGTGAAACATTGAATTTTCACGTGTGCGCATCGGGCTTGGCACGCCTTGGATTTGGCAAAGTACCAGATTTGCCAAAGTACCAGATTTGGCACTTGGCAAAGTGCCAGATTCGGAAAACACATGCGGATCACTCAAAAACCCAGTGACTACATGGTAAAACCACAAAAAAAAATGTGGTCGGATTTACCTACGTAGCAGAGACACTTTGGACTACCGGGGTCATATTAGGCTAAATTCCATATATTCCTATATTGGGGGGGGAGGGTGAGGAGGAGGAGGAAGGGGAAGGATCGACCAAAATGGATCAGGCAAAACGCAAGCTGAAACATTGGTCGATCAACAAATTTTTTTTGTGTGGATTTTTCGGAGAAATATTTTTTTTTTTTTTAAATATTTAAAAATATTAATTTTTAAATATTTAAAAAAAAAAAAATTTAAAAAAAAATTTTTTTGAAAATGTTTTCGATGGAAGTGCCCTCCCCAAATTTTTTAAAAATATTTTTAAAAATATTTTTGTTGCGATCTCGGAAAAGTTTGGTTTTGGTTGGATTTCACCAGTTTTTCCGAAAACTGGCCAAATCTAGCTAGAACCATGCTGAAATGTGGGCAATTACAGGAAAGCTTGGTTTTGGCTGGATTTTTTCGGTTTTTTCGAAAATAGGACGTATCAAGCAGAAACCCTGGTGAAACGTGGCCGCTCATGGGAAAGTTCGGTTCTGGCAAGATTTCCCAGTTTTTTCGAAAACTGGACGTATCAAGCAGAAACATGGGCGATTACGGGAATCTTTGGTTTCCGCGAGATTTTCCTATTTTCTCGAAAACGGGACTGATCAGGAAGAAACCATGCTGAAACGTGGGCGATATCTCGGAAAAGTTTGGTTTTAGTTGGATTTCACCAGTTTTTCCGAAAACTGGCCAAATCTAGCTAGAACCATGCTGAAATGTGGGCAATTACAGGAAAGCTTGGTTTTAGTTGGATTTTTCCGGTTTTTTCGAAAATAGGACGTATCTAGCAGAAACCCTGGTGAAACGTGGCCGCTCATGGGAAAGTTCGGTTCTGGCGAGATTTCCCAGTTTTTTCGAAAATTGGACGTATCAAGCAGAAACATGGGCGATTACGAGAATCTTTGGTTTCGGTGAGATTTTCCTATTTTCTCGAAAACTGGAC
>JASFAX010000209.1:0-2500 GCA_030737875.1 Allium sativum | reverse complement strand
TGGATTTTATATTGGAAGAGCGGACCAGGCGAAAAGCAAGCTGTAACGTGCGCTGACACTGAAATCTAAGCCTATGGAATTTCAAACATTTACCCGTGAAATTTACGAAACCTCCGCGCCGAAGGCTCAAACGCGATCGGTTGACCCGCTTTCTGGTAAAGAAGGTGTTCGAGTTAATGGTGTTCACGTGTCCGCGCCGGGCTTGGCACGTCTTGGATTTGGCAAATTACCAGATTTACCGAAGTACAAGATTTGGCAAAGTACCAGGTTTGGCACTCAAAAAAGGCTTGAAAACACGGTGAAACATTGGATTTTCACGTGTGCTCATCGGGCTTGGCACGACTTGGATTTGGCGAATTACCAGATTTAGCACTTGACAAAGTACCAGGTTTGCCAAAGTACGAGGCTGAAAAACACGGTGAAACATTGGATTTCGACGTGTGCGCATCGGGCTTGGCACGCCTTGGATTTGTCAGAGTACCAGATTTGGCACTCAAAAAATAGTGAAAAACACAGTGAAACATTGGATTTTCACGTGTGCGCATCGGGCTCGGCACGGCTTCGTTTTGGCAAAGTACCAGGTTTGGCAAAGTACCAGATTCGGCACTTTGCAAAGTACCAGATTTGGCACTCAAAAAAGGCTTAAAAACATGGTGAAACATTGAATTTTTACGTGTGCTCATCGGGCTTGGCACGCCTTGGATTTGGCAAAGTACCAGGTTTGGCACTTGGCAAAGTACCAGGCTGAAAAACACGGTGAAACATCGAATTTTTACGTGTGCTCATCGGGCTCGGCACGCCTTGGATTTGGCAAAGTACCAAATTTGCCAAAGTACCAGATTTGGCACTCAAAAAATAGAGAAAAACACGGTGAAACATTGGATTTTCACGTGTGCTAATCGGGCTCGGCACGGCTTGGTTTTGGCAAAGTACCAGGTTTGGCAAAGTACCAGATTCGACACTTTGCAAAGTACCAGATTTGGCACTCAAAAAAGGCTTAAAAACATGGTGAAACATTGAATTTTTACGTGTGCTCATCGGGCTTGGCACGCCTTGGATTTGGCAAAGTACCAGATTTGGCACTTGGCAAAGTACCAGGTTTGCCAAAGTACCAGGCTGAAAAACACGGTGAAACATCGAATTTTCGCGTGTGCTAATCGGGCTCGGCACGCCTTGGATTTGGCAAAGTACCAAATTTCCAAAGTACCAGATTTTGGCACTCAAAAAAGACTGAAAAACATGGTAAAACATTGGATTTTCACGTGTGCGCATCGGGCTCGGCACGGCTTGGTTTTGGCAAAGTACCGGGTTTGGCAAAGTACCAGATTTGGCACTTTGCAAAGTACCAGATTTGGCACTCAAAAAGGGCTTAAAAACACGGTGAAACATTGAATTTTCACGTGTGCTAATCGGGCTCCGCTCGCCTTGGATTTGGCAAAGTACCAGATTTGGCACTTGGCAAAGTACCAGGTTTGCCAAAGTACCAGGCTGAAAAACACGGTGAAACATTGAATTTTCACGTGTGCTAATCGGGCTCCGCACGATTTGGCACTTGGCAAAGTACCAGATTTGGCACTTGGCAAAGTACCAGGTTTGCCAAAGTACCAGGCTAAAAAACACGGTGAAACATCGAATTTTCACGTGTGCGCATCGGGCTTGGCACGCCTTGGATTTGGCAAAGTACCAGATTTGCCAAAGTACCAGATTTGCCAAAGTACCAGATTTTGGCACTCAAAAAGGGCTTAAAAACACGGTGAAACATTGGATTTTCACGTGTGCTAATCGGGCTCCGCACGCCTTGGATTTGGCAAAGTACCAGATTTGGCACTTGGCAAAGTACCAGGTTTGCCAAAGTACCAAGCTGAAAAACACGGTGAAACATTGAATTTTCACGTGTGCTAATCGGGCTTGGCACGCCTTGGATTTGGCAAAGTACCAGATTTGCCATTTGGCAAAGTACCAGGTTTGCCAAAGTACCAGGCTAAAAAACACGGTGAAACATCGAATTTTCGCGTGTGCTAATCGGGCTCCGCACGCCTTGGATTTGGCAAAGTACCACATTTGCCAAAGTACCAGATTTGGCACTCAAAAAATGGTGAAAAACACGGTGAAACGTTAGATTTTCACGTGTGCGCATCGGGCTTGGCACAGCTTGGATTTGGCAAAGTACCAGATTTGGCACTTGGCAAAGTACCAGGTTTGCCAAAGTACCAGGCTGAAAAACACGGTGAAACATTGAATTTTCACGTGTGCGCATCGGGCTTGGCACGCCTTGGATTTGGCAAAGTACCAGATTTGCCAAAGTACCAGATTTGGCACTTGGCAAAGTGCCAGATTCAGAAAACACATGCGGATCACTCAAAAACCCAGTGACTACATGGTAAAACCACAAAAAAAAATGTGGTCGGATTTACCTACGTAGCAGAGACACTTTGGACTACCGGGGTCATATTAGGCTAAATTCCATATATTCCTATATTGGGGGGGGAGGGTGAGGAGG
>JASFAX010002000.1:0-47859 GCA_030737875.1 Allium sativum | reverse complement strand
AGAGTTTGTGAATTGATTAGAACCGTCGATGGATCTTGGATTAATAATAGCCGTTCGTTTGAAAGAGAGACCAATCAGGAGCTGACACCTAGCCCTAGTGACAAGGCAAGACTCAGAAATTCGGCCAAGCACAGACCAGGCCAGCCAGGAGGGGCTGGGTTCGACCTAGCTCAGGGGCCAGGTCGACTCCCCAGTCGACACCCAGGTCGACTATGTAGTCGACCCGGGTGTCCCAGGTCGACTTCCCAGTCGACATGGGTGGCCCATGTCGACTACCCAGTCGACCTGGGTGCTTTGGGCGGGAAAATTCCCGCCCAGCCCAATCTGGTTCGATTTTTGAATTTCGAATTTGTTTTCTGAACTGTTTGAATTTTAAACTGAATTCTGAAACTTCCGGAGGCCAAATCTTCTTCATACGGAGTCCGTTTTACGCAAACTCGGACTCTATCCCAAGCAGAATTCCGAGACGAACGCAATGGCGTATCCCGTTTCCCTTAATTCTTTGATTTGAAGTTAATTATACTTTAATTTGTGAATTTCACTGTTATAGAATACATGGGGTGTTACATTCTCCCCCACTTAAAAGGATTTCGTCCCCGAAATCTTCAAGTTTAGGAAGAATGTATATCCTAACATCCAAACGTCCATCTACTCATCCATCAAACACGAGCATCCATTGTCCTTAAAAGACTTCTAATGCTTCATGATCATATGCGAAGTGTGTGTACATGTACTTATCTAATGCAAAATCAGGCGGCCTACTGATTCAGTTGACCTCCTTAATGCAAATTATGTAAGTGTCATGAATCCATTGTGTATGCAAATTTTCCTATTCATGATTCTACATGAGTGCACAATCATTCATATATAAATGCAACATCCATATGACAACACATTAAACTTCAACCATATACGAATATAAATACATATATGCATATGCAATATGAAGTGACTGAGCCGATCTAAAACCTAGATTGTGTGTGTATATGCAACCACAAGCAACCACTAGCAATCACTTGCAACCACTTGCAACCATCATCCATAACATGTTTCAATTACATGTTTTCATCCAAAGGGTTTCTACCTAAAGATAAGGTCGAGGAGATATTCCTAAAAAGATAGATAAAAGCGCAACTTAAGGAAAAAGAAAGATCAAAGATGTACCCCCGAAAAGAAAAGGGTAGGCTGCGCGTATTCTAGCCTCAGTTTCCCAAGTCGCGTCTTCCTCGGCGTCGCTCCACTGAACTTTGACGAGCTTGACTTCGCGGTTGCGTAGCTTTTTCACTTCAGTTCCTAAGATGCGTGTTGGAACTTTCCTCACGGTTGCTTCGTGTTCCACTTCAGCTTCTTCTAGGATGTTTGGCTCTACCACTTCAGCAGATTCATGTAGACATTTCCGGAGGTGCGAAACGTGAAAGACGTTGTGAACTCCGGCCAGCTTTTCGGGTAGTTCTAATCTATAGGCCATTTTCCCAATTTTCTCGATAATAGGAAACGTCCCTACGAACCTTGGTGCTATCTTTCCTGTGGTTCCAAAACGAACAACGTTCCTTAGCGGAGATACCTTAAGAAAAACTCTGTCCCCAACCTCAAATTCAAGGTCGGTCCTCCTCTTGTCGGTGTAGGATTTCTGTCTGTCTTGGGCTGTCTTCATCCTTCTTCGTATCAAGTCTACTTTCTCTGAAGTCTCTCGGATCATATCTGGCCCAAGTATGAGCTTATCAGTAGACTCCCACCAACAAGTGGGCGATCGGCACGGTCTTCCATATAAAGCTTCGAAGGGCGCCATTCCGATGGTGGCTTGGTAGCTGTTGTTGTAGGAAAATTCCACCAAAGGAAGATGATCTTCCCACGTCCCTCCGAAGTCAAGGACGCACAGTCTTAAAAGGTCCTCCAAAACTCTGTTCACTCTTTCTGTCTGGCCGTCGGTTTGGGGGTGATAGGCTGTACTCAAGCATAACTGTGTGCCTACTGCTTCCTGCAGACTCCGCCAAAACTCACTTGTGAAGATAGGGTCTCGGTCACTAACAATGCTGGAGGGTATTCCATGGAGTCGAACAATTTCCTTGAGATACAGAGATGCTAGGGATGAGGAAGTCCTTTTACTCTTGACAGGTAAAAAGTGGGCGCTTTTAGTAAGCCTATCCACTATTACCCAAATGCTAGTGTTGCCTCTTCTAGACCTAGGCAGTCCATCAATGAAGTCCATCGAAATGCTATCCCACTTTCACTGTGGGACCTCTAGAGGATGGAGAAGACCGCCAGGCTTCTTCTGCTCCGCCTTAACCTGTTAGCAAATCACACGCTTAGAAACGAAATCCGCCACGTCTTTCTTCATGCCGCTCCAAAAGAAAGTTCTTTTTATGTCCTTGTACATTTTATCTCCGCCTGGATGTATCGTCATCTTGGAGTGATGTGCTTCTTCGAGAACCGTTTTTACTAAATCCCTTGTCTGTGGGACGCATAGTCTTCCGTCCCGCCTTAGCCAACCCTTATCGTCGATGGAGTATCTGTTGAGGTGACTTGAAGTCTCACCCCTAATTAGCCTATCAATCGTCTCCACAAGCTGAGGGTCTTCGCGCTGTGCTGTCTCTATTGAGTCCATTAAAGTCGGGCGTACTTCGAGAGATGCTAGCAAGCCCGATACAAAATCGGAGGAGGGCCTAAAGTCAAAGCTGGCTATGAACTCTAGGCTTTGCCTTTCAACAAATAGCGGGCTTAGGGTCAGTTTCTTTCGGCTCAACGCGTCTGCCACTACGTTGCCTTTGCCCGGAGTGTAGGAGATCTCGAAATCGTACGAGGCAAGAAACTCCATCCATCTATGTTGCCTCAAGTTAAGATCTTTCTGCGAGAAGAGATACTTCAAAGATTTATGGTCAGTGTAAAGTTCGAACTTCTCACTTAGGAGATAGTGTCGCCAAGACTTGAGTGCAAAGACGATGGCAGCTAACTCAAGATCGTGGGTCGGGTAGTTCTTTTCATGAACTTTCAATTGCCTTCCACCATAAGCTACTACCCTCCCTTCTTGCATCAAGACAGCGCCTAGCCCAGTCCTACATGCATCTGTATAAACTGTGAACATCTTGCTTCCATCTGGCAACGTCAGAACTGGGGCTGTTGTAAGAGCTCTTTTTAGCCGTTGGAAAGCAAACTCGCAATCCAAGTCCCAATTGAACACTAGATTCTTCTTTGTCAGCCTTGTGAGTGGAGCTGATATTTTTGCAAAGTCTCTGATGAATTTCCGATAGAAGCCTGCTAGCCCGAGGAAGCTTCGGACTTCTGTTGCATTCCTTGGTGTCTTCCAATCCTGTACCGCTACTACCTTAGCAGGGTCCACAGCCAACCCTTCTTTGGATACTATGTGCCCAAGGAACCTCACTTCCTCTCTCCAAAAGTGGAATTTGGAGAATTTGGCTTTTAGCTGATGGACTCGCAGAGTTTCCATGATTGCCCTTAAGTGCTGAGCATGTTCTTCTTCACTCTTTGAGAAGATCAAGATATCGTCTACGAAGACCACTACGAACTTGTTGAGGAATTCTCTGAACACCCTACTCATCAGGTCCACGAAGTAAGCGGGTGCGTTTGTCAAGCCGAAAGGCATGACAAGCCATTCAAAGAAGCCATCTGGGGTTCTGAATGCTGTCTTATCGATGCTATATTCAGCCACCCTTAGCTGATGAAATCCGGTCGCTAAATCGAGTTGGGAGAAAACAGACGCTCCTACAAGCTGATCAAACAGATCGTCAATTCTGGGGAGAGGATGCCTATTCTTTTTCGTTAGCTTGTTGAGCTCCCTATAGTCAACGCACAAACGGAGTGAACCATCCGCCTTTGTAGCGAACACCACTGGAGCGCCCCATTCTAAAATACTCCTTCTAATGAACCCCTTCTCTAGAAGCTCTTTAACCTGTTTACTGAGTTCTTTCCTTTCCCGTGGAGCCATGTGTCTAACGGGCAACGCAACGGGCTTTGCATTATCTACAAGATATATGCGGAAGTCTATCTCCCGCTTCGAAGGTAAGCCCTTCACCTCTTCGAAGACATCCGGATATTCACGGACCACTCTAACCGATTGCAAACTCTCAACAGAAGCATCTAGCGATTCGAGATAACTAAGCATAACCGCATACGAGGGATTGCAAGTAATTTCCAGAGTGTAACCGAGTTGGGTCAGAAGCCTAACCACCCTTTTCTCACAATCAAGGATGGCACCATTACTGGATAGCCAATCCATGCCCAAAATCAAACCATATCCTGAGAAGCCCAAAACAAAGGCACTACATCTAAATTCTACGCTTAGAATAGAAATTTTCAATCCCACACAGATCATAGACAAATGAGCCGGGCCCCCGATTGGATTTGAAACAATTAAGCGGTCCTCTACCATACTAGTTTCTAGGTGCACAGATTCTACTAAAGCAGATGAGATAAAGGAGTGTGATGCGCCAGAATCAAATAAAGTGCGAACTGGGTGATCATAAAGATAAACTACACTTTCTACAGAAGTATATATACCTCGCTGTTGCAGAGGTGGCGCTTCTAGCACATGAACCTGTGCCCCTGAGGTGGATCCAGCCCTCTGCCCCTGCCCTCGTTTCTTTGGGCAATCCTTAGCCATGTGGCCTGTCTCACCGCAAGAAAAGCACCCACCATTCTTCTTGGCCTTCTTTTTCCGGCAATCTTTCACTAAGTGCCCCACTTTGCCACATAAATTATACTTCCTCTTCTCTTTGTTGTCTTTCCCGCCCTTCTTAAAGTCTGCCTTCTTAGGCTGTAAACCCTCTTTCTTCCCTTGAGAGCCTTCTGCCTTTGTCTCCTTCTTGACCTTATCCTCTTTGTTCAGCAATGCCATCTGTACCAATCTTTCGTACGTAGCCCCCATAGGTATATGGGTCATGGCCAAGCTGTGTAATGGCTCATTCAATCCTTTAACAAAACGGAGAGCCTTCTTGTGCGGAGTGTTGACTAGGTCCAGTCCGAACCTAGCCAGCTGATCGAACTGATTAACGTACTCTTTGACTGTCATATTCCCTTGCTTGAGAAATAAGAAATTTTCCAATTGAAGACTCCTTTCAGCTTCTGAGAGAAATTTAGCCTCAAACCTTGCCCTAAAGTCCTCCCATGTTTCCACTGGTCTTTCTGCATTGGTGACTTCCCACCAGTAGGAAGCCTCGCCTTTAAGTAGCCATACTGCCAATTGTACCTTCTGCCTATCTTCTACCTCAAAGATGACGAATAAGTCCTCGGTTTCCTTCAGCCAATTCCTGGCTGCCACGAAGGACTCGGTTCCATGAAAGTCCATTCCTCCCATAGCTTTAAAATCTTTACATATCTTAGCAAAAGTATTACCACGCGGAGGAGGTGGAGGAAGAGGTGCTACTGCAGCTGGATGATTTCCTGCAGCTAGGGGAGGAGGAACAGTAGGACCTGGCTGATTGGCCCTTGCTTCTAAGAATCGTCTAAACCAACCAGGTATCGGTACACCCTCTGGCAAGTTAAGTTCTTCGGACATGCTGAAACAAAAAGAATAGATTCAAAACGAAGGATAAAAGACAGTACCTATGGCTTTGGGGGACTATGCCTTTTTTTTAAAAAAAAATAACATTTTATCTTTAAAAATGCTTCTTTAAATTTTCTTTTGAAAATAAATTTTCAAAACTTTTTATCTTATCTGGTAAACCTATGCTCTGATACCAAGTGAAACACCCCACCTCCGTTAGGGTCACTCTCAAAGGGAATGCCCTAATTTTGGTGGAGGTTTATAAGTATAATTCACAGATACACAAGACAGATATAAGTACACATATTTTTGAACAGCGGAAAACAACAGCAACTTTTATTTTATCAAAATACGAGTTACACAAACCACGCCATAATTGTCTTACAATACTTCCAAAAACATTACATTTTCATAACTGTCTTGATTTCATAACTTAAAGAAGCATAAAAACAAAAGTAAACTGCATAAGTCCCCATAGTTGCTATCCAAAGCCATAGTCCGAAACGAAAGAGATCCAAGCAATACATTCTTTCTCTTCAAACAGGATGTGAAAACTAGTCAAGCTGCGGTATTCCCTCCTTGTGGACCTTGGGGGGGGGGGAACCAAAGAAAAGAAGACGAAAGAAAAGTAGAGTCAGACATAAAGCCTGAGTAAGTCTAGGACTATTCAGTCTATGAATAAATAATTGGGCATGATAAGTATAAACTGGAGATGGGAACGCACTATAAACTAAGTTAAGTTGTCTAGAGTCGAATATACTGTCGTACCCCATATTAATCTCTGCATCCATATAAACTAGTTCCCAACAGGCACCCCATAATCAGGGTGAAGTGATCCATTTCTAATGATCGGCTCCTACTTGCATAGTTACATGTGTCTTACGACCCCCGATGTTGTAGTTTCCTATACTGGTCCCACCATGGGGTGTATCAAGTCCCATGTTGGCGGCCCGACACAGTTCTAGAATGCACAGGTATACTACTGGTGCCCAGTGCCTAATTTTTCTGCGCCGGAGTGTGTGCACGCCCGCACCCCGTTAGAACCTACACTGCTGTACCACCGTCGTCGATTTGACCTCTTACAGTCAGCCTAGTAATCGTGCCCCACCCTGCCTAGTTCAGGGTATCCTGATACACCTTGTGGGGTTACTGCTGAAAAGGGTCCCCCGCTACTAGGTTTTCTATTTCTAGCCAACATGCTAAGTTGGTTAAGTGTTTTGTAAACCTAACCCCCAATCAGTCTGTATAGTTTAGCATGTTCCACTTTGATTAAGTATTAATTCAATTTACTTAATCCTATCAATCCTGACTCAGCCTTAATTGTCTTATTAAAGCCTCGACCACTCACATTAGACAGGTATTGTTGTGGCTGCCTGTTGCCGGTTGGGTCCGGGCAGTCTTACGCCACAACTCAGTCTAACCTCTGGTCTTTATTGGGCTCAATGTTTAACCACCCACATTGGATAGGTATTGTTGTGACTACTGGACAGCAGGGCGGTTCCGAGCAGGTTTATGTCACAACGCAATCCAACCTCGGGTTAAACACATCGTATTTTCTAAATTTACATATTTTGTCTCTTTTCTTTTCATATGTAAATATTTGCGGCCCATTATTCAAATTCATCTTTATTGGGTAAAATTAATTTATACCACTTAATTGTTTTCAAGGTCGTTGGCATGTGTCAAACATGCCAACACATATGTTTATATTTTTAACCCAACGTCACTACCCCCGTTTTATACGTTCGCTATAATATAACATATGTTGGGTTTAACATTTAAGCCCAACTTAGCCACATGGAAAAGGGGAGGCTTAGAACATGGTGTTTATATATTCTAAGTAACATCATAAAGGGGAGTGTGAACGCATGAACTTGCAATATAACGATCTAATTAACATAAATTAGGCACTTGTAAACTTGCATTGTAATAGCATATAATCTTGACATGAAACATACATAACATGAATCATGGTTTTAATTTAGTCATGTAAACTTGCATTTAAAAATGTGAATCTAACTTAATTATGTGTCACATATATTATCATATGATTTTGATAACAACATAGGCCTAAAACATATTTTGTTTGGGCATAAAGTTAAACATAAACTAGCCATGTTCATAAAGTCAACACAAGTTCACAAAGATGCTTACTTTTGTCACTAATACAAAAGTATGGTTTTACACTTGAATCATGATGCCAATTCCAACATAAATTCATATGAGTCATAATACCCAAATGGATCCAACTACACTAAAAGTGATTATAAAAAATATACATCATGTTGGCATACTAGTGAACCATATACTTGCATGAATCTCAAATAAACTACCACAAACATATAGTCGTTAACTTTCAACATGAATCATATACTTGCAATTATCCAGTAGGTGTTGTAATAAACTACCACAAACATATAGTTGTTAACTTTCAACATGAATCACATACTTGCAAATATCCAATAGGTCTAACATCGTTATACCACAACATCCCAAATCGATTAGAATCATAGCAACACACAATTATGAATTATTATCACCACAAATTAAGTACAATTCCATTTCTCATTTTACACAAATCAAAACACAATTATTCATTCACATCGGAATAGCACTCTACTTACAACGTATGACGACTCTTCAATTCAGGTTTCTGAATTCTGAATTTGGAGATGCTATCCTTTGTTGTAGGCGTTGTTTTGATTTAGTTGTCATTGCTTTAAGCTTTTGAATTGTCTCCTAATCGTCTCTCAATTTTGACGGCTACTTCTAGTCTTTCCTCAGCAGCATGATGGTCTCATTCTCATTTTTATTTGTATGAATTAGGTGGAGTCTTAGGTCCTTTTTATAGAGTTTGTGAATTGATTAGAACCATCGATGGAGCTTGGATTAATAATAGCCGTTCGTTTGAAAGAGAGACCAATCAGGAGCTGACACCTAGCCCTAGTGACAAGGAGAGACTCAAAAATTCGGCCAAGCACAGACCAGGCCAGCCAGGAGGGGCTGGGTTCGACCTGGCTCAGGGGCCAGGTCGACTCCCCAGTCGACCCCCAGGTCGACTACCCAGTCGACTTGGGTGCCCCAGGTCGACAACCCAGTCGACCTGGGAGCTTTGGGCGGGAAAATTCCCGCCCAGCCCAATCTGGTTCGATTTTTGAATTTCGAATTTGTTTTCTGAACTGTTTGAATTTTAAACTGAATTCTGAAACTTCCGGAGGCCATATCTTCTTCATACGGAGTCCGTTTTACGCAAACTCGGAATCTAACCCGAGCAGAATTCCGAGACGAACGCAATGGCGTATCGGGTTTCCCTTAATTCTTTGATTTGAAATTAATTATACTTTAATTTGTGAATTTCACTGTTATAGAATACACGGGGTGTTACAGTCAGGTATTTCACAAGTGTGGCCCTTCCTTTTCTCTTGGCCCCTTGTTATCCTTATCACCTTTTCTTGGATCTACTTTATCGTGTGTCCTTTCCATGTCTCTCCTGCACATTCTCTGTTTGTGGCCTCCTACCAAATGAGGCTTCGTTCTTCATTAACAAAGTAGCTAATTGAACCTTCCTCCCGTCGTCTATCCTAAAGGTACCAACAAGTCCTCCACTTCCTCCTAGTTTTGATAGACGTCCCAGTCCCATGAAGTGGTTTTCCACCCATCGTACGGATGTTCTTACATATCTTAGAAAAAGAGTCTATATGCATGGAGGAAGAAATTCAAAAAGGAAAGAGGAAGAGATTCAAAACAGAGAATCGAAGGAAAGATATATGGCTCTTAGAGGTTATGTCTTTAAAACAAACAAACTTTTATCTTAAAAATACTCTCCTTAAAAGATATGTTTGAAAGTATTTATTTACAAAATGCTTTTGAAAACATTTTTTTCAAAATTCATATCTGTTCTGGTAACCTTCAACTTTGATACCACGTGTAACACCCCACGTCCATTAATGTCACTCACAAAGGGAATGCATTAACTTCCATGGAGCGTTATTAGTGTATAGAACAGAATATAACAAGACAGATACAAATATTGGTACTTGAAAATTTTAAAATAACTTTTATTGCAGCGGAGAAAAGGTTCGATTACAACAACTTCATAAAGCAAGTACACTTAATATCCATCCTGACAAATTGTTTTCAGAGTACATAAAGTAAAAAGAATAACCCCAAACACAAGTAGCCATAAAAGAGATGAGTTGAACTTTACTTTCAGCAATCCAAGCACTTCCAAAAGAGAGAGAAAGAGATCCAAATCAAGCTCCATTAGTACTAGTCCCACCCTGAAAACCTGGGGAGGGAGGGGAGGAAGAAAAGAGGCGAAAACAAAGGGGGTCAGACATGAAGTCTGGCGAGTACCATAACTTTAACAATACAATTAGTAAAGTAATTAGGATAAGGCATAAACTGGTAAAACAAGGAATGACTGTGAAGCAAGTGGCCAAGACAAAGCAAACAAAGGAATATTTTGGCTTTAATTGCGCTCCTAATCACTATAGGATAATTACTATACAGCACCAATGCTAATTACACCGCACCATTACTAGTCACCCTAAAAGTTGATCCCTCCCACTGAAAATAATAATAATAATAATAATAATAATGGTAGTTTCGTGTATCCCTAGCTGTCTTCATAGGTGTCGCCTGCCTTTATCTCCACTAGTTGTACCCACTACCCTCCCCATTCTAATTACAATGTTTATTCATAATATGGTAGTTATACTCCTAGCTGTCTTCATAGGTGTCGTCTGCTCCTATCTGCGCTAGTAGCACCAACTACCTTCCCCATTCGATCGGCTCCCTAACTCGTAGATACCCGTGTTGGTCCCACAGTAGGGTGTATCACTCCCCAAACAGGCAACCCGATACCACTAAAGATGCACGTCTTATATCTACACGATGTAACAACGTCTTACCTACCAGCCCGAGCCCACGCACACACATGACCCCGTTGGACTTGCGTTGCCACCGTTAACCCGTTTTGACCATTTACAATCACACTCAGTAAGTGTGTCCCATCCGCGGCTTGGGTCGAGCTCACAAAGATATTTAATGGGTTACTGGTTTGAAAAGGGTCCCCACACAAGCATTCCACCTATGCTTGGTCCCCACTAGAATTTCCCACTTAACCCCTTCTTATTCATGTCTTCTTACATGTTTTCAACTTGGTTAAGTGTTTATAATCATATCCCACAAGTCACCCATGTTATTCACTAAACAAATCAACATGTGTTATTGGTTAAGCTTGTCTTAACCCTATCCACTTATTAGATCAATATATTATTGGTTAAGCTGGTCTTAACCCCTTCCAGTTATATCTTATTGGTTAAGTTGGTCTTAACCCTATCCGCTTATCAAGTCAATATACATTATTGGTTAAGTTTGTCTTAACCCTATCAGATCAATATATATTATTGGCTAAGTTTGTCTTAACCCTATCCGCGTATTAAATCAATATATTATTGGTTAAGCTAGTCTTAGCCCCATCCACTTATCAGATTAATATATATATATATATATATATATATATTATTGGTTAAACTGGTCTTAACCCTACCCACTTACCATGTATTTTATGATTAAGTACATCTTAGTTCACAGATACATTGGTTAAGAGAATAACTCCCCAAGTACCAATCCCGAAGACCGAAATCAACATCAGATTATTACTCAGAGAATCACTCACTCAACCAAACTTCTGTTTGTCATTCATATTCATCTTTGCTCAGCATTAATTTATTACAAATCCACAGAACTCTCACATTAAGTGGATTGCCTGTGGCCGCTGGATATGCCGGGCGGTTCCGGGTAGACTTCCACCACAAGCAAGACTTAACCTCGTGTCTAAGAATCTTTTAATTTATGCCTTTGACCTCTCACATTAGACTACCGTTTGTGGTTGCTGGATTTGCCGGGCAGGTCCGGGCAGTCTTACACCACAAACGAATCTAACCTCGTGTCTTAGGCCTTTATTACTTATTTAATTTGTGCCTTTGACCTCTAACATTAGACTACTGTTTGCGGTTGCTGGATTTGCCGGGCGGGTCCGGGCAGTCTTACACCGTAAACGAGTCTAACCTTGTGTCTTAGGCATTTATTATTACACAATATTATTCAATCCAATTTGAATAAATATCCCAATTTCAAATTGCCAATAACTTCCAATTTTAATCCATGTCCATAATTGTCACTTAAATTATGTCCATAATTACTATGCATATAAATTAATCCAATTAATGTCTCAAATTAAATATATGCCTTTATGCCATTTTATGCCAATTCATAATTATGCATATTTAATATTTTCCCATTATCCCCACGTCGTTCGTACATTGAACTTGAAATATGTTAGACTCGCAAATAGTCTAACTCATAAAAAGGAAAGAAACATCACAACTTGCATAACACACAAAATAGATCTAACTAGCATAACACGGATCAAAACTGGCATGACTGTGATTCATATTAACATAAATTTGCATAATCAACACTTGCATAGGCAATAGTCATAAAACATAAATTTGTATAAACTATGTACTCTCATGGATCTAAATGTATAGATCTAAACATGTAAATATGAACTTGCATATATGAATATGGTTTTACTTTGACTTGCATATGAATTTCATACAAACTTACATTCAAACTTGCATATGATTCACATACAAAACTAGCATAGGAAACATAAATTTGCACAAGTATGTTACTGCCATGGATCTAAATATAGATCTAATATCAAAATGTGAACTTGCATATGGATCTAAACATAGATCTAAACATAAAAATGTGAACTTGTATACAGATCTAAACACATAAATTAATGTCACAATTTTCGCTTATAAACTAACATATGTATATACTTGATTCACATATGTTTTACATCCCAACTTGCATAAGATTCACATATGTTTCAACATCCTAAACTTGCATACATATATATGTTTTAACATCGCAAACTTGCTTAATATTCGCATATGATTTAACACATAAATTTGCATAAGATTCACATAACATAAACTTGCATATGATTCACAAATTAACGTATGTAAACTTGCATAAAATGAATCAAGTTAAACGTGTATAATTGTACATATAAATAGATCGACCAATCATACAACAACAAAACTGTCATATGTTCATAAACAGACAATAACATCACATGTTTCAACAGACATGTTCTCATAATCCAATTACAACCCATCATAATTAATTTATTAATTATATTGTGAAAGAAATAGCACTCACAATCAAAAGAACAGTCTTGTTTTTCTGGGATCTGTATTCTGAAACTGAATGGCTCACCTTTGATGTAGACTAATTGTTATTCTAATTTGGATTTAGATTTGATTTTGATTCTTGCTTCTATCTTGCTTTTAAGTTGAAGAAGGAATGTGGCTAAACTAGAACGATCATGGACGACATGATGGCTCCTTGGAATGAATTTGTGTGATTTAGGGTTTCAGGATTATGGTTGCTTTTATAGAAATTAAATCTTATGTGAGTCGTTAGATCGTTTTAGGAGCAATCAGAGCCATCCAACTAAAGAAAGTGTCACTCGGCCAATCATAGCATAACACATAAGCCATAACACCTAAGAATTTGCCACAAAGCCAATCAGAGAAGGCCACGTAAAAAAGACAATCCTTGACCAACAAAAAAAATGCGCCACATGATGCGTACACGTCTTATATATATGTGTATATGTATATATATATATATTTCTTTTTATCTATCTTCCCAATTAGCCATTTTCACACTAAACCACTTTTTGAACTGCGTTCACACTAAGCCACTTTTTAGCCATTCCCCTAAAGCAAAAATATGGCGCTGGCGGGGTGTGAAAACCCGTAACTTCCCCGTAAAGGAAAGTGTCGGATAGTTCGAGAACAAGCCACAACAGAACGCATATAAAAGAACATTTCATTGTTATTACAACAATGCACCAGATTACAAGAATATACAGAGTATAAATGAATATTACACAGAAATATCAGAGATTTAAATTATGTTTAAATACATAGCAGCGGAAAATAATACAATACACAACTAGAAGGAGATATACGGATACAAAGCTTTCCGGATATCATTCCAGCTGTAAACCAGGATCCTGTGAATATAAATCTGCAAAACCAAAACTACTAGCTGCCCGTGTCAAAATAAGGGCACCCAGAGTTTAGGTTAAAACAATAAACTCCATGTCAGTCATGGGACTGGTGTGAGAACTAAAACAGTTATAAATCTTTATTTTAAAGTTAGGTAAATCAAGGGACCACGCCGTAAAACACGGAACGGGTTTCCTCCCAAGAATACCAGTGCATAAAACCAACAGCGCAATGCTAAATAAAGAAAAATGAAGCTGTTATAAGACCCAGGTCCTATCACACAATGCAACGCAAGCTGGGGGATAGGGTTTTCCCTTATAACAGCCAAAGAATGCTTGATACGTTTAAAACAAATCATTTAATACTATTATAAGTGCATAGTGTATAAAACAACTTCAAATCATAAGTATCAATCATAGGCGGCATGGGTACCATATATCATGTCTCCATATATAGGTTTACAAATAAAACCGCAAATGTCACGTATTTGGAAATTGGGTTTCCATCTATGAACCGAGGCAAATGATAGTCCTCAACCGATTCGAGACTGCCTAGCCCGAGTCTCAGGCAAGCGAGCAGGCAAGCCTTGGATCGTTAGGGCCGGTCCACACGGAGTGGATTAAAATGCCTGAGCACTACGTTTCGCCGCCCTTTGGGGCGTAAGCGAGCCAACGAATGACTCCATCAGACCCGGATCGTCCGATCTAACCGAGGCACCTCGCAACAGCAACAACCACATAAGTCAAACTCGTCAGGGCGTGTAAAACCACTGACGCCACTTTTAGCTAGGAGGAAACGTAGGCCCTCCCTGAGGTCCGTCTCCCGTTTTTGGTTCATACCGGGTGTGAAACTCTCGAATCAAACGTTACACAAAGCTATGCCACAAAGGCCGTGCTTTGATCATCGACCACAAGACTTTGCTTTTCAACAGAAGCCTCGATCAATTGCCACTTAGGCATGCCACACAGGCAATTCACTCCATGCGTTTGATATCCATCAATATATAACCCCTGAGCTCGTACGTCTCAGAGAAGGGCGTTAAGCAAGAGAATAAATTCTCCGCCGCCAAACAGATATATATTTAATAGAGATCAATCACACGGACTAAAATCCAATGTCAGACACACAGTCCATTTACATGTCCGTTCTGGGTCTGAACGAAACCGGAGGCACCTAGTACCCCGCATATCCATCGATCTCCAAGTACGTCTGGACGATCACTAATTGTTTCCATCTTCTTGGGTGTACAGCCCAATCAAGATTATCAGTAATTATCCAAACGACGTGAAGACTTCTGGTCTTCGACCACCGTCTTCATCTTCGACTTATCGTCGTATCAGTTATTCAGAATGGGATAAACCCGGTCTTTCCGAATAACTCGCGTATATTTTAAATAAGTGTTACAAAAATACAACATACGCCTCATTCCAATTCATTAGTCACTAACCGTAAATTAATCAAGAGAACAATTCCCCAAATATTAACCCCGAAGGCCGAAACCAACATCAGATCAATATTCAGAAAACCATTCTGCTTGGCTAACCGACAGTTAGTTTCTAAATTTCACATTCATAGGGAAAGGTTCCCATTAATTTCATCCAAGACAAATTCCTTGAATTTATTCTTTATTCTATTTTTGAATCTCAATTCAAACTAGTCGGGATTAGCGAACCTTACCGAAGTAATTATTTATTTTAATTTCCCCATCCCAACCTATTCATCCCATGAAGTAAAACTGGTAATACTTCATATCTAACACCACAGTGTTATCGGTAAATTCAATTACCATTTCATGTTCAAATCTAATTAAAGATTTAACTATCGCCTGGAGCAAAACTGGTGATACTCCATTTTCGATCATTTCAATCTAATTAAAGATTCATTAAAACTCCACTTAGTTTTAATCTTTAACTGGGTTAAAGAATCAGTGTCATTCAAAAACACAGTTCACGATAAACCCAAAATCACATTCATTAATTATCGGGTTAAAGAACGAGTGTTGTTTAAAACACTGTTCACGATAAACCCAAAAATCAATATCAATTCAATTCCAATTAAATATTATTTAATTGGTACACTTCATTAAATCCAAGTAAAAAGATTTAATCTTTTCTCAACTGGGTTCAAGAACAGTGTTAGTGAAGACACCATTCACGACAAACCCAAATCACATTTGATATTCAATATAAGGCTCTGAATAGAAAATATATCGGCTTATATTCAATATCAAATTCTACGATTAACAAATGTCGTATTGGAAATAGCGATATAAATATATATCTTTCAAATTTCCATAACAACATCT
The DNA here is from genome assembly GCA_030737875.1 of Allium sativum. NCBI lineage: Eukaryota > Viridiplantae > Streptophyta > Magnoliopsida > Asparagales > Amaryllidaceae > Allium > Allium sativum. The sequence continues at coordinate 31,955 of JASFAX010002000.1, read as the reverse complement.
GTATAATCACGAATTCCAACATCGAAATATTCCGAAGACAATTTCGATTCAAATCCATTCCAATCCAATCATTGGAAATTTTGGTTATTTTCAAAACCATTTCAAATTCAATTTATTTATTTAAAAATAAATAGAATTATAATTCTAGTTCAAAACTAGTTCATTTCGATAAAAATCTATTTTTATCTTTTCAAATATGGAGTTTTTCATCCCAATTCTTTCTAAATCATTTCTTATGATTTTACACAAATTATTACTATTTTTAATAATTTTATCAAGGCCTGTACAGTCGATTTCTATCAACGGCCATCGAACTGCACTTACAACGACCTTTTTCAAATTTGATTTGGACATAATTCCAAATCCAACCGTTAGATTTTGAATTTCTAATATTCGTTAGAAAGCTCTTTTCGATACGAACCCAACGGTTCCGGTTTTAGGAGAATCCGACGATCGGATCTCCCGTAATGTTCGTTTGAAATAAATGGTCGAAATTCACGAACTGCCGCGGCGCGGCGCGTTCTATTCAGGCCATTATATTATATATATAATATATATAATATATATTTCGTCGATTTCTATTTAAAACGAATTATATAAATAGTTTTAAAATCGTTTCAAAAGCAATTTCAACTTTCTTTTCAATTCAAATCAAAATTGAATTCTTCTTTATAAATTCGTTTTTTAAATTCATTTCTATTCAATTCAAATTTCAATTCAATTTGAATTCATTTCAATTCAATTCATTTCGAAATCGTTATATATTCAATTCATTTCGAAATCGTTTTCCATTCAATTCATTTCGAAATCGTTTTCAATTCAATTCATTTCGAAATCGTTTTCAATTCAATTCATTTCGAAATCGATATAATTCGTTTACGTCAAAATGGCGTCAATCTAATCAACACGGCTTCATAAATTTCTATTTTTAAATATTCTATTTCAAATATTTCTTTTTCGAAATAGTTGTTATTATCAAAATATTTCGTTCAACACATGACCAATCTCAATGGATGAGTACTGTCAACACATGAACCTTTATTTTATATCGATAAAGATGTAAATTTTATTACTAAAATATTTCGTTCAACACATGACCAATCTCAATGGATGAGTACTGTCAACACATGAACCTTTATTTTATAATATTCTTTATTTTTCAAATTGGAATGAGGCCCAATCAATTACCGTATAAAGTTAATTATATGGATTTTCATACAACACATGTATAATAGCATTGAAAAATAATCAACCATCAACCAAAGTGCACTACACTGTATAAGCATCAAATATAGATATCTAACGCTTATAACAACCTGTCAATCAATCGATCGACATATTTAATCAATCAGGATGAGTGAACTTCAAATTTCATCCTAACACCCGTGTGGGGTTTCAAACAATCAAACACATATTTTATTTGTGCAGTTGGCCGATGTGTAAAATTTATCGTCCCAATCAGTGTCCTTCAAATAGGTGTACATAAACAAACCGTCCGGTTTGTAAATGAATATTTTATTTATTCACATTCACGTTAAAAATTATATTTTTAACGATAAAACCTTTTATTTCAACATATGAATTTTTATTCAGCTCATTCTTTAAATAAAATGATATTTTTATTTTTCTAACATATTTTAGAAAATTTCGGCGGCATAAAGGCACGATACTAGAAACGGGACGAGGCCTAGCCTTATCCGTGGTCTAGTGAAGGCCCACGCCATTCACACATCAATCAATCCATTCATTTCACCAAACAAATCAATTTCAAATCAAATCATCTAATTAATTTATGCAACCAAACAAACAAGTCCATGGTCTGTGGACGATTGTGTCGGGTGCTACTAAGCACCGTCTGCATCCTAATATATATATATAAATAGAAAAAGAAATTGAAAGGTGAGAAATTCTCACCGAAAGCTATCCCCACTTCACGACACTCCTATTTAGAGATCTTTGTCGTTCTCGCCTTTTCGTCTTCTTCGTTGCCCGTACCACTACATATTTAAAAATCACATTTTTACTTCGTTATTCAATATATAAAAATCGAATTTTTACTTTGCTATTTAATATATAAAAATCGAATTTCTACTTTGCTATTTAATATATAAAAATCGAATTTTTATTTTGAAGTTCAATATATAAAAATCATATTTTTATTTCAATGTTCAATATATAAAAATCATATTTTTATTTACTATTCAATATATAAAAATCGAATTTTTACTTACTATATGAATAAATAAAAATCATATTTTGCTTTGCCTTCTACATAAGGAAAAATCATATTTTTATATCGATGTCTTCATTATAAAAATTATACTCTTATACCGTTTTTATTTATATAAAAACTTATTTTTACATCGTTCTTAGATATATAAAAATTCTATTTCGAAAACAGTGATTTTATTTTCAAAGCAAATCTATTTTTACTTTCAAAACAAATCTATTACTAATTTTACTTTATACATTTTATAAAATCAACTTTATATATATTTTATAAAAACAACTTTTTTGTGTTTTTCAAATCCAAGTATTCTACATAAAAATTCTTAGCAAAGTATTTTATATTTTTCAAAGCAAACTATTTTATATAAAAATTCATTTTTCTAATTTCGTAAATAAAATAAACTAAGTAAATAAAAATAAAAATAAAAATTTACGTTGCCTGGTGTCTTCTTCTTCCTCATTATCTCGCTCCAGGCTTCGGCCTTCTTCCTCGAACCCATGCCCGCCCCTAGGGCAAAGAATCGTGGCCCCCACACTAGCTTTGAGGATGATCCAACGACTCCACCCGAAGCGCCGTCTCGAGAGCATCCTCCGTCACCCAGTAGCCGTCAGCTCGCACCCCCGCCTGAGCCAGAAAACGCACCCGAATGGATCGCGTTTGAGCAGCGATTTCGAGCGAAACGCTCAACGAAACTTCACCATTTCCACATCAATTTAAAGAGCTCATAACCCTTTTGGATTTTCGCTTCAGGATTGAGAATTAATTCGGAGCGAATTGAGGGATTTAAGGGGATTTTTAATTTGAGAAATTTGGTCCGTCGGTTTCTTCCTGGAGGCGCAGGTTTGACCTGCGATGGGGCTTTGACCTAGGTCAAGGGTTTTGACCCTCTTTTAAATGAATTATTTGATATTTTTAAATTCTCAAAATTCTTGTTTACTAATACAAACTCCAATCTAAACCCAACAACTGTCGCCCCTAGCTAATTACCCCCATTACGAACACAATGGGATATGTATCGTAGGTTGATTTGATTGTTTCGATTAGTTTCCGTTGAATTTACATTTAAATCACTATATTGAATTTTAAACGTACATTTCAAATTACCGGGGTCGCATACGAACTCTATAAATTGCAGAAAAATATTTTCTAGCTTCGTATTGACGATACGGTCCTAACAAAACTAGTTTCGTCAAATTCTGAGACCGTCTGAAAAATGGCCAATTTCCAGTCGATTAAAATCAACTGAAAATGGTCAAACGCATTTTCCTTTGCCACGCTCGCATATTGATTCGAAAAATTATGAAATTTGAAACCTAGCAATAACTTTACATCACGGACCCAACAAAACTGGTTTCGTCGAAATCCGAGGTCGTTTGCAAAATTTCCATTTTTAAGGGCTTGAATTCCATAGCGACTATTCAGAATTTTCAACTGGACATATCTTTTGATTCCCGCTATGAAATCTTGATTTTTCGGATTTGATGGAAAGATATCATCAATTAGATAATAATGTTTTTGGTTTCACTAAAATCCGGATTATTTTGCACCCGGTATGTTCAATTGAAGTTTGAAATCGAATTATCGAACTACCGCGCCATTTTCAATTCTATTTATAACTATATATAAATATTTATATTCTAACGACGACGTATATAATATATACGTTCTAATTATGTTCAAAATAAATTTCTCGTCGATATTATTTAAAATAATCTATTTTAAATATTCAAAATCCGCCAAAATTGCCAAAATAAAAATTTTAAACTGGCCCAGATTTTCGGGTTGTTACAATCTCCCCCACTTAAAACTTTTCATCCCCGAAAAGGAACAAAGTCGAAAGTGGTTTGATAATTCAACTCTACGTTCGATCCGGCTTCCATTCTCCAACTTTTCAGTTTCTGAATATTTTCAAAAATTTCAAAAATTTGGCTAACACCCTAAATTTTCTAAAAATTTCGCCATAACCTCCCCTGCACCGGGAGCATCGGGGAATTTCAAATAGCTTCCCCGGTCCTTCAGATCTCAAAAAGAAAAAGAAAAAGCCAAGCGGCTAGCCAATAGGCTCATAAAATCATCATCACCCAAACAAAACAGTAAATTATGTAGTAAATATGTACCTATTTGTCGGGCAAACAAATTTTATTCTCTGCTCTAGCCTCCTTGCTATGACCTGTTCAATGTAAGTATAGGTATATGCAAGCAAATGCGACCAATTTTCAATACAGTTCAATATTTGATTCAATTAGGCTAAATGGCTAAAAATTAGCAAACAAATAAACAAACAACACAAACATCAATCAATTAGTTGATTAGCTTTTCGAATTCATAATTTTGATACATATGCAAAAATCACATTTTTGATGCCAAATCACAACAATAGGCCCTATCTAATTTTTGGTTCTCACACCAGCCAATAGGAAATATATAGATATCACACCTTCAAAACACGAATACCAATTCTGATGATGTTCGAACTATCATCAGAATCATCTCCGGGCGACTAGAGTGTGATTCTATATCTATCCAGTATATTAAAATTTCAAATACACGTGGATCAGACGTATACGCAAAATCTTTATATACTGGACTGTCCAACTCAATATAAATAGATAATCAAATACGAATAATTGATTTAAATTTTCAAAACAAAATTTGTTTTCATTTGAAAAATATACTCTTCACACTCGTTCTAGGATACTACTAATCCTATCTCTAATGAGTCATTCTCATTGGATATTACTAATCCAATATCTGATGAATTCTTTCGTACGGTTCTAATGTGCCTTGTTCTCTGCTTTGTAAACCAAAGCTCTGATACCAACTGTGACGGCAAGGAATTTCGCTCGGTCCGAACCAGTCGCTAAACCGACCCAGACCGTTCGAAACGCCCTATCGTTTGAGAACACGACAAATCAGAACGCAGACGGAAGAACATTTCATTGTTATTACAACAATGCACCAGATTACAAGAATATACAGAGTATAAATGAATATTACACAGAAATATCAGAGATTTAAATTACGTTTAAATACATAGCAGCGGAAAATAATACAATACACAACTAGAAGGAGATATACGGATACAAAGCTTTCCGGATATCATTCCAGCTGTAAACCAGGATCCTGTTAATATAAATCTGCAAAACCAAAACTACTAGCTGCCCGTGTCAAAATAAGGGCACCCAGAGTTTAGGTTAAAACAATAAACTCCAGGTCAGTCATGGGACTGGTGTGAGAACTAAAACAGTTATAAATCTTTATTTTAAAGTTAGGTAAATCAAGGGACCACGCCGTAAAACACGGAACGGGTTTCCTCCCAAGAATACCAGTGCATAAAACCAACAGCGCAATGCTAAATAAAGAAAAATGAAGCTGTTATAAGACCCAGGTCCTATCACACAATGCAACGCAAGCCGGGGGATAGGGTTTTCCCTTATAACAGCCAAAGAATGCTTGATACGTTTAAAACAAATCATTTAATACTATTATAAGTGCATAGTGTATAAAACAACTTCAAATCATAAGTATCAATCATAGGCGGCATGGGTACCATATATCATATCGCCATATATAGGTTTACAAATAAAACCGCAAATGTCACGTATTTGGAAATTGGGTTTCCATCTATGAACCGAGGCAAAAGATAGTCCTCAACCGATTCGAGACTGCCTAGCCCGAGTCTCAGGCAAGCGCGCAGGCAAGCCTTGGATCGTCAGGGCCGGTCCACACGGAGTGGATTAAAATGCCTGAGCACTACGTTTCGCCGCCCTTTGGGGCGTAAGCGAGCCAACGAATGACTCCATCGGACCCGGATCGTCCGATCTAACCGAGGCGCCTCGCAACAGCAACAACCACATAAGTCAAACTCGTCAGGGCGTGTAAAACCACTGACGCCACTTTTAGCTAGGAGGAAACGTAGGCCCTCCCTGAGGTCCGTCTCCCGTTTTTGGTTCATATCGGGTGTGAAACTCTCGAATCAAACGTTACACAAAGCTATGCCACAAAGGCCGTGCTTTGATCATCGACCACAAGACTTTGCTTTTCAACAGAAGCCTCGATCAATTGCCACTTAGGCATGCCACACAGGCAATTCACTCCATGCGTTTGATATCCATCAATATATAACCCCTGAGCTCGTACGTCTCAGAGAAGGGCGTTAAGCAAGAGAATAAATTCTCCGCCGCCAAACAGATATATATTTAATAGAGATCAATCACACGGACTAAAATCCAATGTCAGACACACAGTCCATTTACAAGTCCGTTCTGGGTCTGAACGAAACCGGAGGCACCTAGTACCCCGCATATCCATCGATCTCCAAGTACGTCTGGACGATCACTAACTGTTTCCTTCTTCTTGGGTGTACAGCCCAATCAAGATTATCAGTAATTATCCAAACGACGTGAAGACTTCTGGTCTTCGACCACCGTCTTCATCTTCGACTTATCGTCGTATCAGTTATTCAGAATGGGATAAGCCCGGTCTTTCCGAATAACTCGCGTATATTTTAAATAAGTGTTACACAAATACAACATACGCCTCATTCCAATTCATTAGTCACTAACCGTAAATTAATCAAGAGAACAATTCCCCAAATATTAACCCCGAAGGCCGAAACCAACATCAGATCAATATTCAGAAAACCATTCTGCTTGGCTAACCGACAGTTAGTTTCTAAATTTCACATTCATAGGGAAAGGTTCCCATTAATTTCATCCAAGACAAATTCCTTGAATTTATTCTTTATTCTATTTTTGAATCTCAATTCAAACTAGTCGGGATTAGCGAACCTTACCAAAGTAATTATTTATTTTAATTTCCCCATCCCAACCTATTCATCCCATGAAGTAAAACTGGTAATACTTCATATCTAACACCACAGTGTTATCGGTAAATTCAATTACCATTTCATGTTCAAATCTAATTAAAGATTTAACTATCGCCTGGAGCAAAACTGGTGATACTCCATTTTCGATCATTTCAATCTAATTAAAGATTCATTAAAACTCCACTTAGTTTTAATCTTTAACTGGGTTAAAGAATCAGTGTCATTTAAAAACACAGTTCACGATAAACCCAAAATCACATTCATTAATTATCGGGTTAAAGAACGAGTGTTGTTTAAAACACTGTTCACGATAAACCCAAAAATCAATATCAATTCAATTCCAATTAAATATTATTTAATTGGTACACTTCATTAAATCCAAGTAAAAAGATTTAATCTTTTCTCAACTGGGTTCAAGAACAGTGTTAGTGAAGACACCATTCACGACAAACCCAAATCACATTTGATATTCAATATAAGGCTCTGAATAGAAAATATATCGGCTTATATTCAATATCAAATTCTACGATTAACAAATGTCGTATTGGAAATAGCGATATAAATATATATCTTTCAAATTTCCATAACAACATCTGTATAATCACGAATTCCAACATCGAAATATTCCGAAGACAATTTCGATTCAAATCCATTCCAATGCAATCATTGGAAATTTTGGTTATTTTCAAAACCATTTCAAATTCAATTTATTTATTTAAAAATAAATAGAATTATAATTCTAGTTCAAAACTAGTTCATTTCGATAAAAATCTATTTTTATCTTTTCAAATATGGAGTTTTTCATCCCAATTCTTTCTAAATCATTTCTTATGATTTTACACAAATTATTACTATTTTTAATAATTTTATCAAGGCCTGTACAGTCGATTTCCATCAACGGCCATCGAACTGCACTTACAACGACCTTTTTCAAATTTGATTTGGACATAATTCCAAATCCAACCGTTAGATTTTGAATTTCTAATATTCGTTAGAAAGCTCTTTTCGATACGAACCCAACGGTTCCGGTTTTAGGAGAATCCGACGATCGGATCTCCCGTAATGTTCGTTTGAAATAAATGGTCGAAATTCACGAACTGCCGCGGCGCGGCGCGTTCTATTCAGGCCATTATATTATATATATAATATATATAATATATATTTCGTCGATTTCTATTTAAAACGAATTATATAAATAGTTTTAAAATCGTTTCAAAAGCAATTTCAACTTTCTTTTCAATTCAAATCAAAATTGAATTCTTCTTTATAAATTCGTTTTTAAAATTCATTTCTATTCAATTCAAATTTCAATTCAATTTGAATTCATTTCAATTCAATTCATTTCGAAATCGTTATATATTCAATTCATTTCGAAATCGTTTTCCATTCAATTCATTTCGAAATCGTTTTCAATTCAATTCATTTCGAAATCGTTTTCAATTCAATTCATTTCGAAATCGTTTTCAATTCAATTCATTTCGAAATCGATATAATTCGTTTACGTCAAAATGGCGTCAATCTAATCAACACGGCTTCGTAAATTTCTATTTTTAAATATTCTATTTCAAATATTTCTTTTTCAAAATAGTTGTTATTATCAAAATATTTCGTTCAACACATGACCAATCTCAATGGATGAGTACTGTCAACACATGAACCTTTATTTTATATCGATAAAGATGTAAATTTTATTACTAAAATATTTCGTTCAACACATGACCAATCTCAATGGATGAGTACTGTCAACACATGAACCTTTATTTTATAATATTCTTTATTTTTCAAATTGGAATGAGGCCCAATCAATTACCGTATAAAGTTAATTATATGGATTTTCATACAACACATGTATAATAGCATTAAAAAATAATCAACCATCAACCAAAGTGCACTACACTGTATAAGCATCAAATATAGATATCTAACGCTTATAACAGCCTGTCAATCAATCGATCGACATATTTAATCAATCAGGATGAGTGAACTTCAAATTTCATCCTAACACCCGTGTGGGGTTTCAAACAATCAAACACATATTTTATTTGTGCAGTTGGGCGATGTGTAAAATTTATCGTCCCAATCAATGTCCTTCAAATAGGTGTACATAAACAAACCGTCCGGTTTGTAAATGAATATTTTATTTATTCACATTCACGTTAAAAATTATATTTTTAACGATAAAACCTTTTATTTCAACATATGAATTTCTATTCAGCTCATTCTTTAAATAAAATGATATTTTTATTTTTCTAACATATTTTAGAAAATTTCGGCGGCATAACGGCACGATACTAGAAACGGGACGAGGCCTAGCCTTATCCCCGGTCTAGTGAAGGCCCACGCCATTCACACATCAATCAATCCATTCATTTCACCAAACAAATCAATTTCAAATCAAATCATCTAATTAATTTATGCAACCAAACAAACAAGTCCATGGTCTGTGGACGATTGTGTCGGGTGCTACTAAGCACCGTCTGCATCCTAGTATATATATATAAATAGAAAAAGAAATTGAAAGGTGAGAAATTCTCACCGAAAGCTATCCCCACTTCACGACACACCTATTTAGAGATCTTTGTCGTTCTCGCCTTTTCGTCTTCTTCGTTGCCCGTAGCCACTACATATTTAAAAATCACATTTTTACTTCGTTATTCAATATATAAAAATCGAATTTTTACTTTGCTATTTAATATATAAAAATCGAATTTCTACTTTGCTATTTAATATATAAAAATCGAATTTTTATTTTGAAGTTCAATATATAAAAATCATATTTTTATTTCAATGTTCAATATATAAAAATCATATTTTTATTTACTATTCAATATATAAAAATCGAATTTTTACTTACTATATGAATAAATAAAAATCATATTTTGCTTTGCCTTCTACATAAGGAAAAATCATATTTTTATATCGATGTCTTCATTATAAAAATTATACTCTTATACCGATTTTATTTATATAAAAACTTATTTTTACATCGTTGTTAGATATATAAAAATTCTATTTCGAAAACAGTGATTTTATTTTCAAAGCAAATCTATTTTTACTTTGAAAACAAATCTATTACTATTTTTACTTTATACATTTTATAAAATCAACTTTATATATATTTTATAAAAACAACTTTTTTGTGTTTTTCAAAACCAAGTATTCTACATAAAAATTCTTAGCAAAGTATTTTATATTTTTCAAAGCGAACTATTTTATATAAAAATTCATTTTTCTAATTTCGTAAATAAAATAAACTAAGTAAATAAAAATAAAAATTTACGTTGCCTGGTGTCTTCTTCTTCCTCATTATCTCGCTCCAGGCTTCGGCCTTCTTCCTCGAACCCATGCCCGCCCCTAGGGCAAAGAATCGTGGCCCCCACACTAGCTTTGAGAATGATCCAACGACTCCACCCGAAGCGCCGTCTCGAGAGCATCCTCCGTCACCCAGTAGCCGTCAGCTCGCACCCCCGCCTGAGCCAGAAAACGCACCCGAATGGATCGCGTTTGAGCAGCGATTTCGAGCGAAACGCTCAACGAAACTTCACCATTTCCACATCAATTTAAAGAGCTCATAACCCTTTTGGATTTTCGCTTCAGGATTGAGAATTAATTCGGAGAGAATTGAGGGATTTAAGGGGATTTTTAATTTGAGAAATTTGGTCCGTCGGTTTCTTCCTGGAGGCGCAGGTTTGACCTGCGATGGGGCTTTGACCTAGGTCAAGGGTTTTGACCCTCTTTTAAATGAATTATTTGATATTTTTAAATTCTCAAAATTCTTGTTTACTAATACAAACTCCAATCTAAACCCAACGACTGTCGCCCCTAGCTAATTACCCCCATTACGAACACAATGGGATATGTATCGTAGGTTGATTTGATCGTTTCGATTAGTTTCCGTTGAATTTACATTTAAATCACTATATTGAATTTTAAACGTACATTTCAAATTACCGGGGTCACATACGAACTCTATAAATTGCAGAAAAATATTTTCTAGCTTCTATTGACGATACGGTCCTAACAAAACTAGTTTCGTCAAATTCTGAGACCGTCTGAAAAATGGCCAATTTCCAGTCGATTAAAATCAACTGAAAATGGTCAAACGCATTTTCCTTTGCCACGCTCACATATTGATTCGAAAAATTATGAAATTTGAAACCTAGCAATAACTTTACATCACGGACCCAACAAAACTGGTTTCGTCGAAATCCGAGGTCGTTTGCAAAATTTCCATTTTTAAGGGCTTGAATTCCATAGCGACTATTCAGAATTTTCAACTGGACATATCTTTTGATTCCCGCTATGAAATCTTGATTTTTCGGATTCGATGGAAAGATATCATCAATTAGACACTAATGTTTATGGTTTCACTAAAATCCGGATTGTTTTGCACCCGGTATGTTCAATTGAAGTTTGAAATCGAATTATCGAACTACCGCGCCATTTTCAATTCTATTTATAACTATATATAAATATTTATATTCTAACGACGACGTATATAATATATACGTTCTAATTATATTCAAAATAAATTTCTCGTCGATATTATTTAAAATAATCTATTTTAAATATTCAAAATCCGCCAAAATTGCCAAAATAAAAATTTTAAACTGGCCCAGATTTTCGGGTTGTTACACGGGGATCGAACTCTATACCTCTTATATGCAGATCACATGTTCTAACCAAATGAGCTACTAAGTCTTTTGCTTACAAAACTTAGAACAATGCTAAGCATTTTTCTTTTCTCATTCTTCTTTTTCATGTTTTGCTGCAATATTTAATTTAAAGATATCTTCTTCATACGGAGTCCGATTTACGCAAACTCGGACTCTATCTCAAGCAGAATTCCGAGGTGAACGCAATGGCGCAACCCGTTTCCCTTAATTCCCACATTTGAGAATAAATATTCCTTAATTCGTTAATTTTAATATTTAAAATCACGGGGTGTTACAAACACTGTTCTTAAACCCCGTGTGAAAAGAATAAATCATTTAATTAAGATTACTGGAATTTCCGGTTATATTTAGTAACTAGAATAAAAATGGAATGTGAATTGGGTTTATTGTGAACTGTGTTTTTAATGACATTCGTTCGTTAACCCGATTAACAATGAAATGTGATTTGGAATTTATAAATCTTTTAATTAAGATTTAATGGAATTTTCCAAAGTAAAGTTTTCCAATTTAACAAAACAAATTGGAATGGTATGGAATTCAATTTGGTAATAATCAAAGTGAACTTCTGTGGAGGAAGATTGTTACTATATATGGAATTTAAGAGGCTTGGCCGTTATTCCATTTATATTATCGGTTGGATATGGAAGTTTATATTGATTATATATATTGATCTGTTTTCCGTGAAGATTCCAATGTTAATGGAATTTGATTTTGGGTTTATCATGAGCTGTGTTTTAAATGTCATTAGTTCTTTAACCCAGTTAAAGATAAGATTAATTTCTTAACTTTGAATAATCATTAAGTAATGATTTTTGAGATTAAAACCAAGTAGAGTTTTGATGAATCTTTAATTAGATTGGAAGGTGAATATGATAACCAAAATTATCAAATTCAAGAAATGATCTAGAATAGAGTATCACCAGTTTTGCTCCAAGCAATAGTTAAATCTTTAATTACATTTGAATGTGATATGGTAATTAATTTTTACCGATAACACAAGTGGTGTTAGATATGGAATATCACCAGTTTTGCTCCATGGGATGAATAGGTTTGGATTGGGAAATTAAATAAATGATTATTTCAGTAAGGTTCGCTAATCCCGACTAGTTTGGATAAACCTTAATTTGGTTTGAAATCATATCCAAAGGAAGATTAAAGAATAAATTTTAAAGAATTTATCTTTGATAAAATTAATGGCAACCTTTCCTTAAAATGTGAATATTTGAATAAAAGAATATTCTGGATTGGAATGAGGCGTATGTTGTGTTTTAATAGCACTTGTTTATAAAATATGCGAGTTATTCGGAAAGATCGGGTTTTCCCATTCTGAATAACTGAATCGACGATAAGTTGATGATGATGACGGTGGTTGAAGACCGGAGGTCTTCACATCGTTTGGATGATTACTGATGTCTTGATTGGGCTATACACCCAAGACGAGGTAATAAGTGGTGATCATCCAGACGTACTTGGAGATCGACCGAATATGCGAGGACCTCTCTCTTGTATTGGACATATGGGATGAGGAATAAGGTGCCTCCGGTTTCATTCAGACCCAGAACGGACTTGTAAATGGATGTGTGTCTGACATTGGATTTTATTCCGTGTTGATTAATCTCTATTAAATATATATCTGTTTGGCAGCGGAGAACTTATTCTCTTGCTTAACGCTCTTCTCTGAACGTACGAGCTCAGAGGTTATATATCGATAGACATCAGTCGCATAGCATGCCGAGATGCAAATGATCAAGGCTTATGTTGAAAAGTAGAGTCCTGTGGTTGATGATCAAAGCACGGCTTTAATATAGCATAGCTTTGTGTATAGCGTTAATTCGCGAGCCTCATACCCACGTGTGAACCCGAAACGGGAAGGACCTCAGGGAGGACATGCATTTCCTTCTAGCTAGGAGTGGTGTTAGTGTTTTGCAAGCCCATACGTTTTACTTATGTGGATGATGGATAGCGGGGCGCCTCAGTTATATCGGTCAATGCGGGGCCGATGGATGTTCTGGTCGACATACTGACCAGATTTATGCTCTATAAGGTGGGGAGACGCATGTTCAGGGATTTTTAATCCACTTAAAATGTGGACCGGCCCTGACGCTCCGGGTGTAGTTGCGGCCGAGACCTGAGACATGGGCTAGATTATCTCGAATTGGCACAAGATGTTCCCTTTGCCTTGGTTCACAGATGGAATCCAACTTCCAATACGACATTTTACGGTTTTAGTTGTATATTATTGGCAACATAGTGGAATGGGATGCTAATGTCGTATATGATTGATACATTTATCTTTGAAGTTGATTTCTTCACTTATAGTAATAATAAAAGATTAAATTTCACGTATCAAGCATTATTTGGCAATTATAAGGTAAAACTCTATCCTCCGGCTTGCGTTGCATTGTGTGATGGGACCTGAGTCTTATAATAGCTTCATTGTTCTTTATTTAGCATTGCATTGTTTGTCTTATGCACTAGTATTCTTGGGGGTAAACCATTCCGCGTTATATGGGCTGGTGCATTGATATATCTAACTTTAAAATCAAGTTAAATAACTGTTTTAGTTGTCAGACCAAACACATGACTGACTTGGAGTTTATTGTTTTAACCTAAACTCTGGTTGCCCCTATTTTCCACACGGCAGCTAGTAGTTTGGTTTTGTAGATATTATATTCATAGGATCCTGGATTTACAGTTGGAACTATACTCGGAATGCTCTGTATCTGTGTATTCCTTTCAGTTGTTTTGTATTATTTTCTACTGCATTGTAATTTGTATTTCTCTGATATTTTCCGATGTATACTATTCATTCATACTCTATATATTCTTGTACTCTGATGTAAATTGTTGTAATAAGCAACGAAATGTTCTTCTGTTTGTGTTCTGATTTGTCATGTTCTAAACTCAACCCGGGCTTTCCCATAAGGGCGAGTTTGGGTCTTATCACTTAGAGCCATTCTAAACGGGTCGTTGGTTCCTGTAAGGATTACATTTGCACAGATAACAATAACATATACTTCGAATGGAAATCTCACATAGCGGGAAGAGAATATATTACCAAAAATAAGATGTACCATTTATTTCTATATCACAGAAATACATAGTCACGGTTACATTTATTCAATAGGTACATCAAATAGCTCATTTTCATAAGATTCCAAAAGAAGCAAAGCAATAACTGCCAATAATATCATAATAACTTTGTTTTCTCCATCGGCTTCAATCCTAACTTCATCTATGGCTTTACCCATTCTGCTGACCTTTTGGATGATAAGCGGAGGGGTCATAACATAAAGTTCTATGTGACTAGAATATAGTGTTACTTATTGTCCATACCTTATATTATTAGCAGGTTACACATGTCAAGGTATGTCTACGCGCAAACAAGATTTCACACAAACATAAATATCTAACCAATGGGGTGGATATCCAAGTCAATCACCCATTAGTGTCTTTAGGGTAAAGAGCCAACGAGGTGGCATTCTCGGTCACTTATGGCCCTATTAAAGGTGGATTTTTAATATATATATAGAGAGAGAGACACACACACACACACACTAGACCTCTCACATTAGACCATATACATGTAGATGCTGGATACGCCGGTCGGTTCCGGGCAGGCTTCAACTAAAAATCGGTTCAACCTCGTGTCTAGTGTACTAAGTTTATGAATGGTCCATGGCACCTAGACATCTCACATTAGTTGGGCCTACTTGTAGTTGCTGGATATGTCGGTCGGTTCTGGGCAGGCTTCTACCATAAATGGCAATTAACCTTGTGTCTTTATCATTTATTTATATATATGTTTAAACCATTCCATATATATATGCATACACAAGCAAACAAATATATATGTATATTTGTTAAGGGGATATTTCAAATTCAAACTTTAAGTTAATCGCATTTTTACGCTAATATAACGTTAATTACGTTTAAATAAATAATATAATAATAGCGCCTAATTAACATAACATTCCTATAAATGGAAAAACGTTTTAATTGGGATGGAAGTTGTCATCTTATCCAAATTAAGGCACACAAGATAGATTTTTCCATATTTTACCGCTACACATAAACATGATGGCATAATGAACATATAGCAAATAGTAGTGAATGGAAAACATATACATAGATATAACAATTATAACTTGTATCCTTAGGCATGTAGAAATGATTTAAATATTAAATTAAAAGTAGAGTTTTCATACATTCGCACATGTATGTTTACAAACCCACCCTTTTTGTGGTGTTATACACCCAAAAATGTTTACATTTGACCTATTCCAATTTATGAATGAGTTTTGTAACGTCCCATATTTTCAGTAGTAAGATATTTAATATATTTTATTATTTAAAATATTGATTTGGAATTTCAAATGGATTTAAAATATATAATTCGATTGTATAATGAAGATTGAACGTTGAATTTATATATAATATAAAACGAGCTCGAAATGGCGTGGTAGTTCGTAATTTGAGTTTTGAACTTCAATTGAATATACCGGATCCGGTATAAGTCGGAATTCTATGAAACAAGAATCGTTCGGATTGATTTGATTATATTTTCTGATGGAAGAGAAAAATCGAGATTTCATGTTATGGATTGTTAATTATTTCCAATTAAAATTTCCAAATAGTCGCTATGGAATTATTTATTAATCATAGCGATTAATTTAATAATTTAATTCGATTTAAAAAGGGTTTTTAATCATAACTTGAGATAAAGATCGAATTAAGCTACGAAACTAATTATGTTGGATTCATAATGATGTTTAGAGTTAGAATAGATATATAGTTTATTATTTTTGGAGACCGGATATTTTTGGTGTCTAAAATATAGTTGTTTTATGTGTTAATTGGAATAACGGATTATTGAACGAAGCCTGTTTTCAGTGAAACTAATTTTATTGAATCCATAATGATAAGATGTAGTAGTGTTTCAAGTTATTGGATTTATTATGTGACCGTGGGAAATTTAAACATGTGTTTTTCACGTATGATTTATAAAGGACGTCTTTTCAAACGATGTCAGAATTTGAAGAAACCTATCCCATTGTATAAGGAATATTTTTCTATGCTAAGAAGTAGAAGTTTCGTCTCAATCGAAGGACGTATGTGGGTGTTTTATTGTGTTACTTCATGGCTAAGTATAGTTTAATAATATTTTAATAAAGTCATAATCTTATAAATACCCCCACTGTACCAAATACCCTGATAATTTGGTCAAAAATTCATTCGTGGTCAACAGACTATAAAAAAATTTCCTCCATCCTAAATCAAAATGAATGAACCAAATTTTCTGACTTTCCTCCACTAAAATATCTCAATCGGATCACTTAAACTGAAATCACCAAAAAAGAAAAGATGTCGAGCTCAGTGAGCTCTCCAAGATGAACTGGTGAGATCGGAAGTTGCGAACCGTGGTGAGCGAATGGACGTGGGAAAGCCATTGGGTTCGTGGCTTCGTAAAGACGGAAGGGAGGACCGAGTTAGCTAAGTTTTGGGTCGGTAGCCATCGCCGTTGAGCAGCTTCACGGGAAGACATCGGATTAAACTCCGATCGTCAAAGTGAGGCGCTGCAAGGAGGAAGAACAGACAGGTGACTATCGGTTTTGCTAAAGCCGTATAGTTTAGGCATAAGTCAAGACAGCAAACAAATTGGAGCAACTCGCGCTATAGGAATGTCGAGAAAAAGCTTTGCGGCGTGAGTTGATGTACAAGAGGGAAACACTTTGATTAACGTGAAGGGCTATGAACGAATGGAAGCAGCAGCGTGGTATCGGAAGGTGGGGAGAAAAGCAACGTTGGGAAGCTGAACATGTAGCAAGTGAATGGTAGGCACTTTATATTCTGGAAATATAATGGTGGTCAGTACAATACTAAAGAAGCAGCTACAGTTGGGCAAATTATAGAAACAGAAGTGAATAGTAAAGACATGCGTGAAAGGGGGTTATATGCTTTAAAATGTAAAGCAGTAGTACTGTTTCAACATATATAAAAGAAATAAACAAAAGTGGGCACATTTCGAGCTGAAGTATATTTCGAAGTAGCAGATTTATGTTGGGGAACTCTGTTACAAAGGGACAATGGCCATATATACTAGTGAAAACAAAATGAAGGTCTGATGAAGCTGGGTTTTCGTGTCGAACGCAGTAGCATAAAATAGTAAGAATGGGTTAAAACATGAATGGTGTATTGTTTCCAAAACAAAGAAGAGCAGCGGTATCTACACAAAGAACTAGGGAAGAGTTGAGCTGTCAGTCTGCATGGTTTTAAGGTATGAAGGAAATAGAAGTGGTGAAGTAACTGTATAAGGTCATGGTAGGATAAACGGGACAAAACAATGTGGGCTTGGGAACAAATATTGGGCATGTGAACAAAACAATCAACGATGGGCGGATAGTATCCGTGAACAATGGAGAGTTTATGTGTATGTGCAAACTGTATGACACGAAGAAGAAGAAGGGAAGAGGCAGCGTGGAATTAGGGAAAATGCTTGGCACAGTTTGGAGCAAAACGTTGGGACCTAGGTCGATAAATGAAGGAAGCTTCACCGGAACAAATTAGCAAAAGAAAATGTTGGTGCCGGTGACTATGGAGTTTGTGAACTCATTAACCTGGCTTACGTTGAAATGCATTAACAAAAGAGGCGTGGGTTTCATTTGTGAAGGGGAGCAATTTTTGAAATGAATATGACATGGCGTGAAGAAGTTAATATTGGTTTGAACCTGATCCACTTTTGGAGGATTAATATCTTGTGCGGACATGTATGAATAGTACCATCCATATTACAGTTCAACGTGAAGAAGGGGTTATTTTCAACGGAAACAATGAATGCTTGGTGAAGAGAAAACAAGGTGGCTCATATCGAAAGTAAATTATCTCGACCTTAGTCACGTTATAATTATTTTTAGAAAGTAACTAACGTTGAGGAACCTAAATTAATTAAGTGATTATCAAAATAAATCGTCTAATTTATATTATTTATAACTATCGCATATGTGATCAAAATGGAACTAGACAAGTTGAACTAGAACTGTATCAAAGAATATAACTTTATGGACTGATCTGGACTATATAGAAGACGACCGGAATTAACAGTTGAATTAAACATTATTTAATTTAACCGTAATCAATCGCTTCAGGAATAAATGGAAATCAAAGTGAGTTTAACTCAATCGTTTACCCACTTATATTTATATAAGTCGGGTTTATTAATTATGTGCTATGCTTGTTAATCGTTTGATGGATGCTATATATATATATATATATATATATATATATATATATATATCTGTGTTGAACTGATCTGATTAAATTAAACGATCGTTTAATTAATTGGAACCAATCGTTACTTATAACGAATATTTCCAAATGAGGTAACTTACCACGTTGGTTGTGTTTATAGTATATAAACGTAAATTAAAACATGAG
Source organism: Allium sativum (assembly GCA_030737875.1). NCBI lineage: Eukaryota > Viridiplantae > Streptophyta > Magnoliopsida > Asparagales > Amaryllidaceae > Allium > Allium sativum. Next base: position 12,787 of record JASFAX010002000.1, on the reverse strand, counting down.
TGCTTGGATTACTGTGATTTATATATTGTTGAATATTATATCTGTTTATTGAATTGAAATTGTGGTAACGTATTTGATGCAGGGAGAAACAGGTTGGAGGGATCCAACTGGATTCCTCAAAATTATTATTTATTTTCATATTACTGTTATATGAACTGTATGAGCAACCCAATTGTTTGGTTGATTTGTTTATGGATTTTTGAATCGTAATTCAATGATTGTTGTGATATTAATCAATGGGCGGTATTGGTTGAGTAAATGGCATCAGATGGCTTGAAAATCAGTTAGTTTATAAATATGGTTTTACCGTCAGGTGAATCGATAGAAATGAAGTTATATAACTTATTTTTGTAACCGAAAATAGATTTTTGAAATCTAATAATTTAAATGGAAATTTATTTAAAAGGAAATAAATATTTACTTTTAATTATTTAAGTTATAAATAATTATATAGTGATTTTATAACGAAATTTTTTATGTAGATAATATTTATAAATAAACGATCAGAAATTAAGTAACAGAAAAGAATTGTATTTATTGTTTCTAAGAAAGCATAAAAATGAAGTTATTTAAGTTAATTATAATATTAATTAATTTAAAGGTGAAATTAATTGGAATCGGTCAAAGGAATTATCGTGTTTTGAGTTAACCAAGTCGAACGTTTCAAATGAGGTTGATTATTAAGTTGAATTGGTTTATTATCAAGTAACCAAATGAAATAACTTAACGAATAGTTGTTTAATTTTAATAAAAGTTTAAAAAGGAAATCTATTATTTATTTTTGTTAAATAAGTAATTAACTAATTTTATAATAATTAATGTTGAAGTAAATTATTATTTTTAATAATAGTAATTTAAGTAATTACCTTGTAAATGAAATTCGTCTAGGTAAGGAAATCAAAGATTTGAAATGAAAACATGTTCAATTATAAAGGAGATTATGAACGGGTTTTGTATTAGAACCCGAGTTTTATAAATTAAGTTATAAAAGGGATTTTGAGCGAACACGATAGCTTAAAATAAACATTAACTTAATATGTGAATTGAGTGAAAAGAAATGAGGTAAAAAGGATTTTTATATTGAACCAAAGTCGTAAACAAGGTTTATAAAGGAGATGTGGAGTCGAAATGTTGATTTCGAATTGACGATACTTAATAATGAGTGTAAGAGAATGAATAGAATTGAAACGAGACTTTCAAAATGGAAAATGGTCGAATGAATTAGAAATGGAATAGTATGGGTTGATAACGAGTTAAGATAAGAACTAGAACCTAACTAGAGATTGGTTGAGTGAGCTTCTGAGTATAAATCTGATGTTCATTTCGATCTTTGGGGTTGATACTTAGGGAATTATTCACTTACCAATTTACGGTCAGGGACTAATGAAACGTTGAAGTATAGAAATGCATGAATAAGTGATAAGAATGTTTCTAGCTATGAAATAAAGGATTTGGGAATATAATTTGGAATTTCCAAAGTAACGGAAATAAAAGGACTCGAGTATATATATATATATAATGAAATAAAGGAGATTTTTGTGTTGTTGATTACAAAGTGATAAGTTGAAATGATTTCCCGATTATAGATAACAAGTAATAATGTGGCAAATGTATGAAAAGGGAAATGGAATATGAAGTTGAGATAAGTACAGAATATCTTCGGAAGTAATAAAACTAAATAGTTTTGAGGATAATCTTTTATTAAAATAAGAAGTGAAATGCTATGTTGAAATATCGAAAAGAGTTTTAAGTTGTAAATTTACAATTTGTTTAATTATTTTAATTAAAGAAGCCAATTGATGTTGAGTACTAAACCACTGAGTCTATTTTTATTTTTTGATTGAATGGTTGTTTTATTTGATAGATAAATAACCAACTATCAAATATGGCCTATGCAATTGTTTGTTCGGAAAGACTGGGATTGAATTTATATTCGAAAACCATTCCTATCATCAAATACGAAATGTTGAAGATTTCAGATATTGACCGAGATGGAGAAATTCAAGACCATGGGTATTTATAAAACATTAGAATTACTTAAAATATCGGGTTTAGTGGCTTGAGATATACTAAAATCCTGTCGTGGTTGAAATCTACGGATTGCAAGGACTACTCGCTAGTGATCTATAGGGTGATACCTAGGATGTGGTAGGAGAGTGCCTTCGGTTCATCATGTTCCTGGATGACTTGTGTGGACGAATGCTGACAGAATATTTCTTAAGAATCACGTACGTTGATTTTTACAGATAGTGGCGAAGAATGGCCATTCTTTTAGCTTAACGACCAAAGTATTTTTAGAAACGTCAATTAGTGATTTGGCGCATCTGCCAATGTGACGTTTAAAGTGAATTGTGATATGATGTTCTAAAGGTAGTGTTAAACCTCAAGCCTCTTCAACTGGGAAATGACAAAAATCGGGCAGGTAGCATGACTAAGTGGGTAGCTCTCAAGTAGGGTGTATAATCACCTATCTAGAGAAATTTCATTTCATTCTTTAATTGATTTCGATGTTGTCCCTTATCAGGAAACGGTGGGTCGCACCCAACTATTGGTGATATACATTCGATACACTCAAGCGAAATGAGTGGTCGGTCATGTATGGCCGGGTTGCAAGATGTTCTTATTGAATCCAGTGTGTTCGCATCTAGAGATACACTATCGGGAGGTGGTTCCATACCTTGTCATAGTTGGAAATCCAATCTCCAATAAAAGCCCATGTTTTTTAATTTATACTATATATGTGAAACGTTAGATGCAAGCGTTCCGCTAGATTGGTATTTATCTGTGTTTAGACGCTATTATAATATCAAAATAAGATATGATTTCAAAAAGAAATGGTTTGACTTTAAAATAAAGTTGGGTGATGTTTTCAAAATTAGCGAGTTTTTCTTACTCTGTTTCACCAGACTGATCCGACGTTTTGTAAATGCTCGGATTAGAACGGGTTGTACAGGTTTAGGTTATCGGATGCTATAAAGTTCGAAGATAAGATGGAGTTCAGACGTATGATACAGATTAGTGTATTTATTCCGTTGTGTGTTGTATATAAGGACAGATTATTATAACTACCTAGATGTGTTGATGTACTCTGATGATTGTAAGTTTTTATTTCAAAGCTCTAAACAAAGTTTTACTTCTATATTATATTTTATTCCGCTGCGATGCGAGACTCTGAGGTGTTGTGTTCTTCTTCTTTTATTCTAAATTTTCATTCTTTCTTATCTTACCCTCTATATTATTTCATTAACTATCTTGTGTTTTCGATACTTGGGTTCTGGCGAGTAATACGAGTTTATGTATTATTGTTGGAATTTGGGCATCGAATATGTAACAACCTGGAAAATCTGAACCAATTTAAAATATTTATTTTGGCAATTTTGATGAATTTTGGATATTTAAAATGATTTATTTTAAATAATAACAGCAAGAAATTTATTTTGAATAGAATTAGAACGTACGTATTTATTTGAATCGACGTTAGAATATAAATATTTATTTTTAATTATAAAAGAAATTGAAAATGGCGCGGTAGTTTGAAAATTCGATTTCAAATTTCAAATGAATTTACAGGATTCAAAACAAACCGGATTATAGCGAAACCAAAAATATTCGAATCTATTTGAAGATATCTTTCCAACGAATCCGAAAAATCAAATTTTCATAGCGGGAATAAAAAGTTATGCCAGTTGAAAATTCAGAATAGTCGCTTTGGAAATATAGCCCTTAAAAATGGAAATTTTGCAAACGACCTCCATTTTCGACGAAACTACTTTTGTTGGATCCGGGATGTCGAATTATTGCTAGATTCAAAAAATCGTAATTTTTTGAATCAATATGTGAGCGTTACAAAAGAAAACATGTTTTGTCAGTTTAAGTCAATTTGGAACGACCAGAAAATTGCCATTTTTCAAACGGTCTCCAAATTTGATGAAATTAGTTTTGTTAGGACCGCATCGTCAATACGAAGCTAGAATAATTTTTCTGGAATTTTTAGACTTAGTATGTGGCCCCGGTAAATTGAAATGTGTGTTCAAATTCAATATATAGATTTATATTTTAATTTAAATGGAAACAGATCAAAACAATCAAATCAGCTTACCGGACATATCCCATTGTGTTCGGAATGAGAGTAATTAGCTATGGGCGACAGCTGATGGGTTCGATTTGAAGTTTGAATTAAAATCAACTTTTTGGAATTTGAAATAATTAAATAAATAATTATATAAAATTAGTCAATGGCCTTTATCCCTCTCCATACTCTCTCTCTCCGGTCACTTTTTAATAAAGAGAAAAAAATCGATCATGGAAAATTTCGCATTGCTCCATCGACGCCGTCGGAGGCTGGCCAACTTTGCCAGCACCGCTCGACAAGACCGTCGTCCCCTTCCCCCTTTCACTGATCATTTCCAATCTCCAATTCCCCCCAAACAGACGCTGCAGGCACCACCGCCACTACACAGGACCACCACCGGAGCTTCCTCCGACCTCCTCCCCCCAGCTATTGCCGGACGATCCCTTTGCCGACGTACAGCCACACCCACTCCGCCATTCCCAGTAGTGAGCCCTTTTGTCCTTTTTATTTTATTTTATTTTATTTATTAAAGCATCATATAAAAACCTGATTTTTATTTACTTGTAAACTCGATTTTCATTTAGTTAAAGACATGATTTTTATGAAAGTAAATATATGATTCTTAAAAGTTTATAAAGTTTTGGAATAAAAGTTTTGATTTTTATGTATGAATAACAAGTATAAAAATCTGATTTTTATGTATATAAAACAAGTATAAGAATTTTGATTTTTATGCATTCATATAGCAAAGAAAGATTGGATTTTTAGGCATTCATATAGCAAAGAAAGATTGGATTTTTTATACATTCATATAGCGAAGAAAGATTGGATTTTTATACATTCATATAGCAAAGAAAGATTGGATTTTTACGCATTCATATAGCGAAGAAAAATTGGATTTTTATACATTCATATAGTGAAGAAAGATTGGATTTTTATATGTATATACAAGCAATATAAAAAATTGACTTTTATATATATAATAGCCAAATAAAAATTAAGTGATTTTTATCTGAATAGCGTTGAAATAAAAATGTGATTTGTATTATGAACAGCTTGAGAAGATTGCGTTGGAATTTCAAACAAATCCAAACAGTTCAGAAAGAAAGAATGGAGGAGTGGATCCCAAAAGTTATAACTTCTCACTTTTTTTTTACTTTCTAGTTAAAATATATACTAGGATGCAGACGGTGCTTAGCAGCACCCGACACCCATCGTCCACAGACCATGGACGATTTGTTTGTTTGATTGTGTTGTGAAAATTCATTATGTAATGTGGAATGGAAATAGATATATTATAGTTAAAAATATAATTTTTAATGTGTATATGAATAAAATAAATATTCATAAACAAATCAGACGATTTGTTTATGTACAGACATTTGACTAATATTGATTGGGACAATAAATTTTACACATCGCCCAACTGCACAAATAAATCTGTATTTGTTGATTGAAACCCCACACGAGTATTGGGATGATACCGGACATACACTAATCCCAATATTTAGTTGTATGTCAATCGATTGGTTGACAAGCTATGTAAGCATTGAATATTTATATTTAATGCTTATGCAGTGTAGAATGCACTCTGAATGATGGTTGACTGTGTTTGGTTATTGTTATGTACATGTGTGCATGAAATCCATATAAATCAAATTATATGGTAATTAATTGTGTCTAATTTCAGTTCAGAAGGAATGAGTATTTTAAAATAACGATTATTTTAAAATGATGAATATTTTAAAATAATGTTCAGTAAGAGATCAAAATCTGATTTTGATGTCCGATTTGGGATGGACACGAATATATTTAAATATATACAACCATGTTGATTAGATATGCGCTATTTGGACGTGAGCGATATTTATATCGATTTTATTCATTTTTATAATGTATATCAAAAAGGAATTGTGTAACACCACACCTCCGCCAATGCCACTCTTGCAAGCGCACTAGCTTTGGAGGGGCGTTAAACGAGGTAAACATGCATGCAGATATCACAAGACAGAACATATAAGTAAAACAGAGTAAGTAAAGCAGCGGATAAAACTAGTATTTCAAATCCATAGTCAAGTTACATCAAAGTACTGAGTCATTATTTTCCACAAAACAAAGTCTAGAAAAACATAAGCTGAAAACTGGAAATAACATAAAGTAAACTATCCCCAAAGTAGAATAAGGCCATAGAATGCTCAAGTCCAAACCGTACATGAGCTATCCAGAAAAGCAGCTAAAGATCCAAGCTAGGTACTAGTGTTCCCACCCTGTAAACCTGGGGGGGGAGGAACGGAAGAAAAGAGGCGAAAGAAAACGGGTCAGTCAAAAAGACTGGTAAGTCCTACCTACTATTAGTATAAAAACTAGTAAAGTTAACTGGACATGTCAAACAGAGATGAAACATAGGATGATAACTGGCATGGTGAGAAGTTAACAAGATAGATCAAGTGTGGCATCGCATATACAAGGTTAGGTTGCACCAATTGTGTACTAGTATTCCAATCCATGTCAAGTATAAACATGAAATGATCCCTTGGCCCTAAGCTGGTCCAATATCATGAGGTGACCTAAATCAAGGTCCAACTACTCGGTCTAGTCGATCGGCTCCCTATACGCCTAACTCGTTGTGTATCGGTGTCATACGGCTTAATCGTGGAATGTAGTTAACTGTGCAAGGTCCACCCCAGGGTGTATCCAGCCCTAAGGTGTAAACCACAGACACAATTCAAGCACGCACAGTCTAAACCTACTGGTGCCCATGTTCAACTCCGGACTTAATGTGCACGACCATGGTCCGCCTGAACAACCGGTGCACCCTTCAGCCGTCTCTTTTGGTCTCTTACAATCAGTCCAGTAATCGTGCCCCACCCTAGCCTAGTCCAGGGTACCCATGATACTTCCAAGTTGGTTACTGCTGAAAAGGACCACGTAACTAGGATTTCAAGCGGGATAAGTGTGGTTAACTGTAACACCCCGAATTTCAGTTAATACTAATATTCACTAATTACAGAATAAATAATCTCAGATGTGAGAATTGGGGGAAACGGGTTGCGTCATTGCGTTCGTCTCGGAAAAATACGCGAAATAGAGTCCGAGTTTTCGAGAATCGGAGTCCCTATGGCCCGGTTATGGCCCAATGAAGTTTACAGAAAATTCAAAGTTCAAAACAGATTTAAAAATTCAGGTTCAAATTTCGAAACATGCAGAAATGGGGCCAGGCGGGAAAACTCCCGCCCAGCCTGGTCGACATGGCTGTCGACAGGGCTGTCGACTTGCCTGTCGACATGCCTGTCGGCGTCGACAGGGCTGTCGACTTGCCCTGTCGGCTGATGCTCGCCTGGTGCACCTAGTTGAGTTTTGGTTAGGCTTTGGGGCTGGTTTCTGGAAACTTCCTAAATCTGACGGACCTAATCTAACCTAGGGTTAATCCTATGGTCTAAAACGCACCCTAATCCTATAAATACACCCTAATGCAAGCCTAATCCCTACTAAAAATAGAAATGATGCCATCATGCCGCCAAAATCAAACTTGAGAGGAGCCTCCACTAGTTTATGAAGAAAGTTGCAAGCTAATCAACCTCTAATCATCATCTCCTTCTTGTATAGCAACTAGTTCTACTTCATAAGTTTGCTAATCTTGGTTTTGGTGTGTTTCTATCACTTTAATAACCAATTGCTAAATTAAGTAGATGAGATATGATGAGATCATGCGGTTTTGTATGCGGATTTGTGGGTTTTAAGTCATATGATATGATGTTAGCTTACTAATCTATGTTTAATGTTAACCCTATGTTTATGCAAGTTAAGTATATGGGTTTATGCAAGTTAAGTGGTGGGTTTTATGCATGTTAAGTATTTGACTTTATGCATGCTAAGTGTTTGATTTTATGCATGCTAAGTGTTTGGTTTTATGCATGCTAAGTATTTGATTTTATGCATGCTAAGTGTTTGGTTTTATGCATACATTATGACATGCAAGTTTATGCATTTTAAATAAGATGCATACATATGCAAGATGACACCTTTGTATGCTATGCATACACATGCATGTTTACCCTATTATGATGCAAGTTCATATGCAAGTTTGTCTCTTTTTATGATATGCATAACATATGCGAGTTTGCCTATATGTATGACATGTTATGCAAGTTCACATGCAAGTTTATGTGCAAGTTCACATGCAAGTTTAAGTGCAAGTTCACATGCAAGTTTATGTGCAAGTTCATATGCAAGTTTATGTGCAAGTTCATATGCAAGTTTGTCTCTTTTTTATGATATGCGTAATGCAAGTTTGGGTTAAACACTAGTTGGGTTTAATGTATGTTCATATATGCAAGTTGACACCTTTTGAACCCATGATAAAGTTATATGCTATGTTGGCTAAACCCATGACATTTGTGATGAATCTTCCCTTTATTATGTCGTGTTATGAGAACGAATTACGTGTGGAACGATGGGGTTAATATGCATATTAATAAAATGATGTGAATTGGGTATGATTAAGCATACCACAAATTAATTGGACATAATTGGGAATTTACCTATTGAGTTAGGTCTACCCATATTATGGAGTTGGGAATTTACCTATTAAGTTAGGTCTACCCATACTATGGAATTGGGAATTTACCTATTTAGTTAGGTCTACCCATATTCTTAAAAATGTGTAATTAATTAGGGATAATTAACATAAATTATGAGGGTGATTAATTAGGTGTAATTAATCGACTAAGACACGAGGTTGGACTCAGTTGTAGCGTAAAACTGCCCGGACTCAACCGGCTTAACCAGTTGCTACAAATGTTAGCCCAATGTGAGAGGTCTTAGGCACAAACTAAATACGTGATTAATGTAAAGACACGAGGTTAGACTCGGTTATGACATAAGGCTGCCCGGACCCAACCGGCTTAACCAGCGGTCATAAAAGATAGTCTAATGTGAGGGGTCTTTACAAAGGTTACGATCTTAATTAATTAAGAAACACTTAACCAAATGAGCATGTAGAGGGACATGAGGGGTTAAGTGGGTGCCTTGGGTGGCATGTGGAAATGTAGTGGTTGCCCTGGGTGGCAATAGAAAATACGATTAGAATACTTAACCAAAGTGGAACATGTAATTAAACATGATTAAAGGGTTAAGTAAGTGCCATGGGTGGCATGTGGAAATCTAGTGGGTACCTTGTGTGACAATTAGAATATGATTAAATGACTTAGCCAAAATGTATAACATGTAGGTGGACATGGTTAAAGGGTTAAGTGGGATGCACTAGATAAAATGGCAAGCTTAGGTGGTAGCTTGTGGGGGCCCATTTCAACCAATATCCCAAACGTATCTTAGTGGGCTCGACTCTAGTCGAGTGACGGGACACGCATATTGGGCTTGACTATAAGAGGCCAAACCGGGTTAGCGGTGGCAACGCAGGACCAACGGGTTTCATATGCGTGTGTGGACCCGGGCTGGTTGGTAAGTCGTTGTTGCATCGCGTAGATATAAAGCCGTGCACCGTTGATATTATCAGGTTGCCACTTTGGGGAATGATACACCCTATCGTGGGACCAGCACGGGTGTCTACGTAAGGGAGCCGATCGCTTGGGGAGTAGTGGGTACACCTATGTAGTCAGATAGGGGTACACGAAACTACTAAATTACTAAGTACACTTAGTGGGATCAACCTTTAAGTAGGAATGACTGGTGTGGTGCAGTGTAGTAATTATCCTTGGGTGGGTAGATGTGTCTTTACGGTTATCTTAGTTTATCCTAAGTCTACCAAGCTGCTTAGTGTAGCCATTCATCCCCAGACGTTACCGTATATCAAGCTTATGTCTTCTCTGGTTACTTTAATGATTGTATTGTTAAAGTTATAGGACTCGCTCAGACTTATGTCTGACCCCGTTGTTTTTATCTTTTTCCCAACCCTCAGGTTATCAGAGTGGGCTCAGTACGAGTGGGCTTTGATCAGGCTGCTTTATTCTCTTTTGGAGCTTGGACCATAGATGTAGAGCTCAGCTTACCCTTTCTTTTATGGCTATCAGTTCATGTATTGGGATTATGTACTTTTATTTATCAGGATGGATATTTTGTACTTGACTCTTATTATGGTTTTGTGATGTAACCAAACATGTTTTACTTTCCGCTGCAATGAAATGATGTCTTGAAATTTTCAAGTATTACTTATATCTGTCTTGTTGTAATTTTTCTGTTCTATATTCACTTAAAATACTCCACCGATGTTATGGCATTCCCTTAGAGAGTGACCATAGCGGGTGTGGGGTGTTACATTAACCCTATCCTAACCATGTATTGAGTTGGTCAAGTGTATTCAAGCAGTTCATGACTTAAACCTATCAATACATCGGGTTTAATTGGTTAAGTATTCAAGTAATCCATGTCTGAACCCTACCAATCCATCGTGTTTAATTGGTTAAGTATATTCAAGTAGTCCATGACTTAACCCTACCAATCCATCATGTTTAATTGGTTAAGTATTCAAGTAGTCCATGACTTAACCCTACCAATCCATCGTGTTTAATTGGTTAAGTATATTCAAGTAGTCCATGAATTAACCCTACCAATCCATCGTGTTTAATTGGTTAAGTATTCAAGTTGTCCATGACTTAACCCTACCATGTGGCATTAATTAACTTAATGCACCCCAACCTCTCACATTAGACTTTGTTGTGGTTACTAGTTAAGTCGGGCGGGTCCGGGTAGCTTTACACCACAACCTAGTCTAACCTCGGGTTTTAAGTGCGATATGACCAACTACTAACATTGGGTCCTATTGTTTGTAGCCACTAGTTAAGCCGGTCGGTTCCGTTAGATTTATGCTACAAACTCAACCCAACCTCGAGTTGGCCACTTTCATGTTTTCTACATGTCATGTCCACGTTCGTGTTTTCAAGCATAAACACATGTCAAACTTTCATGTCATATTTTCAAGTCATGTTTTCATGTTATTTAAGTTTGCCCAACTACCCATAACGTATTCCCATCTCATGTAAATTCGCATCAACGCAAATAGATCAAAGAGGGAACATAACAATATGACAAGGTGGGCATAAGGTGGCAAAGTCTATCACAAGTCAAACATGGTGATATTTGAGGCCAAAAAGGGGTTCAACATACTAGCATATGGCCTCAACATGTATGATAGCATAAAAGGTGACTTGGCCTCAAACCTATCAAATAGCATAAGGGTGATTTGGCCACTAGCATGCATAATAGCATAAGGGTGATTTGGCCACAAGCATGCATAATAGCATAAGAGTGATTTGGCCATAAGCATGCATAATATCATTAGGGTGATTTGGCCACAAGCATATTAAGGAACATGAGGGGTTAGGGTTTGGTCACAAGTTAAACATGGTGGCATATGAGGCAAATGTGTTCATAAACTTGCATATTGCATTATAAACCTCAAAACATGCATGATATCAACTTTAGCATAATAGGTGAAACATGGCCATAAATGACATAGGATGATAGCTAGTGATTCGCATATAACATCATATGCAAGATAACATAAGGGTTATGAGAGTTTCTATGTTGCTTTATGCAACATTTCAAATCAAAGCTCATAGCTTTCTATGCACAAAGTCAAGGTGATAGCTTTACAAACATGCATAGAATAAATCTATGCATAACATGATAGAATCAAAGCTCATAGCTTTACAAACATGCATAGAATAAATCAATGCATAACATGATAGAATCAAAGCTCATAGCTTTCTATGCACAAAGTCAAGGTTATAGCTTTACAAACATGCATAGAATAAATATATGCATAACAAACATGATAGAATCAAAGCTCATAGCTTTCTATGCACAAAGTCAAGGTGATAGCTTTACAAACATGCATAGAATAAATCTATGCATAACATGATAGAATCAAAGCACAAATCATACTTAGGCCCGAACTCAAACTTGCAACATGTCATATTTAACTTCATAGTTAGAATCTAAGAGTAGAATTGGGCTTACAATGCTATGAAGACCTATGAGATAAAATAAGATTGAGACGAAGCCACTAGCAACTCTAAAAACCCCCAATCGCATATAAGCTCCAAGTTGTTTTGAGAAACAATAAGCTCCTTTGATTTGTATGAAGAAAGATCCTTGTTTTGATGAAGAAAGGTGGCTCTTTTACTAGCTTAGGACACTCAAACTTTCATGAAGAGGATGGAGGCCATGATATGAAGATGGAGGCCATGATCAAGAAACATTTTGGCATAGTTTAGTTGTAGGAATGATTAATGAGGGTTTAGGCTAGGTCTTAGGGTCTTTTTATAGAAGATTAGGTTAGTTTAGGCCATAGGATTAACCCTAGTTCAGATCTGAGCCATTAAAATCCGTCACAAGCCTCCAAATATGTCTTGAGGAACAAGTCAGGTGCACCCAGGCCAAACTGGCCGACCACCCAAGTCGACAGGGGTGTCGACTGGGCAGTCGACACAGCCTGGGGTGTGTCGACTCCCAAGTCGACTCCCCAATCGACTTGGGGAGTGGCGGGATCTTTTCCCGCCTACCCTGCCCAACTGAATTTGAAATCTGTTTTTAAACTTGAATTTTCTGAAAACTTCTATGGGCCATAACTGGGTCATACGGACTCCGATTTTCGAAAACTCGGACTCTATTTCACGTATTTTTCTGAGACGAACGCAATGGAACAGCCCGTTTCCCCTAATTCAGATTTTTTTCATTTAATTCTGCCTTGATTTA